>JANDJT010000021.1:9483394-9509267 GCA_024331685.1 Stegophilus panzeri | reverse complement strand
TGGTCATATGGTAGGGGCTTGACGAATCAGGGAAGGATACGCAATGATCCAGAAGACCCAATCAGGGGGCGAATGTGAGTAAAGCCACGCCTTCGTTTTCAAAAGTTTTTATTTTGGTCTGTTTACACTGACATGCGAGCCTGGAGTTTTCAAACTAAAACAGGGTCTTCATAGTTTCCAAAAGTCTCGAAAACACCGGAGTAGTGTAAACAACAGGCGTAACCGTAGCAACAGTTATGCGTTTCAAAACGAAAATGCAATAGTGTAAACAGGGCCTCTGTGTTTTGCTGCTAGTGAGCAGGGCGGTGGGAAAGGGGAGGGGTGAGATCCCCTGCTGGGCTAACCATTCACACACTGGTAAAACTAAAGCTTTTTTTGATAGTACAAAACTGTATACACCTGCAACAATATAATTATAACACTTAAACCTAAAGAAAAATAAAAAGAAAATACTACTACTAACTGCAAATACTTAAAGCCCTGAGCGTCTACTTTCATATGAGCCATTAACCACTACTGTGGAGTGTGACATCACAAAGGTGTGAACACGGGCACCACCAAAATCAGGAGCAATAGACTTAATTCGGTACATTCAGCTGGGATTGCTGATGTGACTGTAAAAAAACAACACTAAAGAACACACCGTGTGTTCACTACAAGGTCAAGTGCCTCAGCTAGACTGTAACACGAGCAGAGGCACAACCTTTCCTCTCGTTCCTGGGGGAGTTACAAACAGCTGCTCGGGATGACTGCAAGATTTAAAAGAGCGCAATCAGTCGGACTAGTAATGGGAAGGTCGCAAGTTCAAACCCTAGCACCACCAGGCTGCCACTGTAGGGCCCTTGAGCAAGGCCCTTAACCCTCAACTGCTCAGATGTATAAATGAGATAAATGTAAGTCACAAAAACCACGTCACAAATCGCCAAAAAGGGCCCAAGGAGCAGCACTAGGACTCCGTGGGGGTGGATACTGTACATAAGCCAAACAGAGGCATAGATTTGGGAGGGATTTGACCTTTGATAATTAATACGCTCTTAAATATTTGATGTTCCAAACTAACATAACACTCATATGGTGCAGGTGATTATAGACATGTCAGATAAAATGTCTGAGCAGTAATTGCACTTTAATGATTTCGTTAAAAAAAAATAAAGGGGGAAAAAAAAGGTCAAAGTCATTATTAAGATTCATTTATATTTAATCGCAGAAATGAATTAGTTTGTTTGATCACATTTTGCTGCTATGGTGAGAAACAGGATTAACCAATCATACATGAATCATGCATCCCAGCCCCCCCATTTCTGTCTGAGCTCAGGGATAAGAAAGTGACAGAAGACGCTTTTACAGTTTACTACAGGAGTATGGATAGATTAGGTTTTATATGCTAAGACATATCCCTATTATTATGCTTGATGTTAAATAAACGACAAATTCTGAACACTGCAACCGCTCTTACTGCTGTGTGGCATCCACCCGAAACACACAATCGCATCACACTTATCAACTTAATTGTACAGATATTTCCTCATCCTCCTGAAATGAATTCCTGCCTACGTCACAGATGCCAAATCATTAGATCTGAGAGCAGAGATTTATTACACCGAGTGTATTATCTGACGTCTTATTACCCGATCAGCGTACTATGAAATCTCATACCACATTACATAAATCTGATGAATACACCCGGGATATGAGCCGGGATTCATGAGGATATGAACTTATAATCGTCCTGTATATAAACTCACAGAGTTTTAAACTCCTACACAAACTTATGCTAGTGTTATGAACTTCATGCATAGTCAAGAAAATAGCAGACTTTAATGCTGAACTCACATCAGGCAAATTCACATGAGGCAAATACACAGGAAGCAATAACCTTTGTTATATTTTACAATTACCTTAAATCAACCATAAATGCCTTGCATATTGATCATCTCTACCTAAGCACAGCGATGCAGCGGCACTTTAGTACTTTCAGTCTGTCCAGCTCTCTCAACCTCCTCCTCCTCCTCCTCATCATCATCATCATCTGTACACTCTGAGATCATTTAAAAAAAAAAGAAAAAAAAAAGAAAAGAATTCTCTCTGTGCTTCTAGTTAACAGCAGTGGGTTGTTCGGTGTGTGTGTGTGTGCAAGATTTGTGCGCTTTTGCTGCTCTGCACCATTTCTTTGCAACAACAGAACAAAAGCCGTGAACCTTTAAACACGACAAAACATTGTTAACCGTGATCAATGCTTTTGTGGACTGCTTTTTAAGGAGAGAGGGTTAAATATAATCGTCTCTAAATAGGTTGTGCTTGACTAGCAGTGGTATCTAGCTGGTTAACATGTTTATTAGCTGTTCTACATGACCTTGAGTTGAACTGTCTGATTCGTACTTTAAAATCTTAATTGTTTATTAACTGGGTAAAATTCAGAATCCATTCACTGGAGGTCAAACTAAGCCAAAATAATAGAGAAGGCGTGTTGACATGGCTGATTTCCAAACCAGTCTCTTTAAAACAACAAGTGCACTATATAGACTGAGATAACAGGCTTTGCACCCTATGTAGTGCACTTTATAGGGAGTAAAGCGCGATTTAGGATTCGGCGACAGCTCTGTCGATGCAGATTTATAAATCCTACTAGACTTTGCGTATACAAATTGTATTATACAAATTGTATTATACAATTTGTGTAGAAGATAAATATTTAGATATAAATATTTCACGTAAAACAACAACACTAATAACTTTACAGCTATAATAACAGAACAGCTTTAGCTAACGCTATTTGCTAAGGATTAATGATGTTGACAGCTAGCTGGCTAATGTCAAATTTGGAATACATCCATTTTGATTAATTCCTTATTTCAAAAGAATTAAAAACATGCAAAATATATCATATATATAACCCCTTGATATTTCTTCTCCAAAACCAACCTTAGCTGTTGAAGTTAAAGCCGTCCTGGACCCAGAATTCCTCAGTCCAGCGGACAACCGGCCGCAGATCAGGGACGCCGCCATGTTTCTCTCTCCAGCAGCTGTGCTGCGGGAAAACAAATCACTCACTGCGCATGCGTACGTTGAAAAAACTACGCAATTTGCGCATCCGTGCTCTGTGAAAGTGAAAAAGGCGTGAATAAGGGCTTTCATTCATCCTCAAGCCAAACACGGCGCCTGGGTTTTAGGACAAAATGTACCACAGTTTAAGAAAATGTATATTATAGATGTTCTCAAGTATTCAGACTGTATTTCTGCTGCTAGAATGATCTAATTTCACCTTTTAATTTGCATGTTATTAGTCAGAAGATTCACAGGCACAGGAAGACATCAGTAAGTATGTTTCTCAATACATAGACATATAAAGGAAGGAGTGAGTACTTAGCACATTAGTCCTCAGCTTGACTAAGATGGCAGAAGTTGCTCAGAATCACACCCCAAAGCGGCCAGGAGTGGGTCTCGGAGTGATTGTCACTGATTCCTCCCACCCAGGATGTGTGCTTCTAGGAAAGAGAAAGAGTTTGGTTGGGAAAGGGAAGTGGCAGTTACCTGGAGGTCACGTTGAATTCGGGTGAGTGGTCTAAACGTGCTCTGTATTTTAAAGGTGCAATATGTAAAGTTTGAAAGCGTTTCTAGACGTATAATAAACACTGTCGGAGATACCTTAGAATACTTGAACTTGATTCACAATATATTTTTGCGTATGTGGTTCTTTATTTTCAGGCCTCTTGTATACAGAGCTGCTCAGTTCTCCCCTGTTTTTTTTTTTTTTTTGCCTCATCATTCTTGTCCCCAAAACAAAAATCTATGGGTATAAGACTTGTCAATGTTTGCATTACATCACAGGATAGAAATTACACACAGCATCTTTAATTGTGTAGAGTACAAAAACAGGGGTAAAGCATGGATTAGATGTGGCATTACATTCAGTTCTGTATTTTAAAGGTGCAGTTGGTAATATTTAAAAGTGTTTCTAGATGAATAATGATCAAATTCAAAGATATTTCATGGTTTTAAATAATAATCACAAAAAAAGCACCAGTTTTATTAATACCCAGGTTTATACACATTAATCTACATATGTATGAATTTATTAAGCAGTGTTTAGCCATTTTAACCCAATAGCAAGTGTTATAACATAATTATGAACATTATACACAGTGGACCACCTAAACCCCACTGGCCAACTCACAGATATTCCTTTATTTCTTATTTAAACAAAAAAAAACATTTTTTACATTTCCTGCAGAGAGACATGGGAGGAGTGTGCACAGAGAGAGGTGATGGAGGAGGCCGGCATTCAGTTAAAGAACCTCCGGTTTGTCTACGTAGTGAACTCCATCAAGCTTGAAGAAAACTATCACTACATTACACTCTTCATGCAAGGAGAAGTGGATAAGGACTTCATAACATCCGAGCCAGTAAATATGGAGCCCGAGAAAAATGAGGGTAAACATGTTTGAACATCGGGGCCTGTTAGTTTCTCTGTAATATATGTCAGATTAACATAGACAAGAATTTAACATATTAGCTTGTACTGAGGGGGAAAAAAACATGGGAAATCTGTTTGCTCAAAACTAAATTAGTGAATTCTTTCAGCAGCTGATACACTTGTTGCAATAGCTACTGTATGTTGCATAAACCATATTTGACCAATAATTCTATTTCGTGTCTTGTGTGTTCAGGTTGGTCATGGAGAGCGTGGGACGACTTTCCCCCTGAGGAGCAGCTTTTCCTACCACTGGCCAATATGAGACAGCAGGGTTTCCAGCCATTCAGGAAGATTGAATGCGACCAAGGAATACTTTCCTAAATGAAGGCCCTCAGAATAAAGTCTCCATCCAGTTTCTCTAACCTTAGAATTGACATGAAATGAGCACTGCAAATATGGCTTCAAGCTACAGCAATAGCATAGCATTTAATGTGTAAGTAATATTAAACATATTTCCAGTTTAGTCCAACTACAGAGACATCGTTTTTTTGGAGTGTCCCCTGTATTTATAGCAGTATGCTTATTACCCATGGTAGTATGACCAATTCATATCTTAGATTTACACTTACAGGAATTACTTTAGTATGAAGCAGATCCATGCATTTGGAGAGGTTAAATTCACCTAAACATTTTGAAAGTGTGGTTTTAAAGCCTTTAAAGAAAATTAATGTAAGTGTGCGCACAAGTCAAAGGAAGAAAATCACCTTTTTGAAAATTCAGTTTTTAAGAAACAGGGTTGGGCTGAAAATCTCTTTAAAAAGCTAAGAACTGAACAGATGATGGGCGAATGTTATTGCGTCATAAAATATAACAGCCAATCATGTCTCAGTATGCAAAAACATTGTTGTACAGTACCAGTGAAAGTGATGGTGATGATTTAACGGTTTAAAATGACCTTATGGGGCATATTAAAGGAAAATCCACCCTGAACGTCTTGCATGTCAATCTTTATAATTAAAACATGATCTTCAATGGCATCCAGAATTTATTTTATAGTGAGTGGAACTTTTTTATTTAAACTTCTTTCATCAGCATGTTGGTCTGTTTTCACTTTGGGTAACGGTTTCCTGTATTACTCGCAATACTGTTCGACTACCTGCTGATAGTGGTGCAGTGGGATTTCTGCTGCATTCGAATTAAGGTCGCAATTTGTAATTCCCAACCTACAACCAGGAAAAGCCAAAGAAACCCCCCCAACTTGAAATCTTGGGGTAGTCTTCTCAATTTCTGTACCAGTTCATGGAGTGACATCAATTCACCATGGCTACACACAGCACCAGAAATAAACAAACTAGCACGTTTTACCTTTAAATGAGTTGTGTAAACCCAAGTATTTCCTTTAGATCAATCAACATACAGACATATTCGCTTTTTGGAGAAGGAAAATATACTCACTCATTAGTTTGTTGGCTTGTTGCTAACATAGAGACAAAAAAAGAAGCCATAATTCCGACCTGCGAATGAACACTTAAGTGGTAAGTCGAATGTAGCATTAGCCCTCACTTCATCTCTATCTAAAGAGAGCAATGCAGCGTAGGGCACTATGTTTACCAGCACCACTTCGCTTGTGCCTTCATCAGTGTATAATTGTGGATGTCCACTTCTCGATTGGTCCGCAACACTTATATAAGAAGCCTTTATTTGTTACATATACATTACAGCACAGTGAAATACTTTTCTTCACATATCCCAGCTTATTAGGAAGATGGGGTCAGATCACAGGGTCCCCCTGGAGCAGAGAGGGTTAAGGGCCTTGTTCAAGGGCCAAGCAGTGGTATCTTGACAGTGCTGGGGCTTGAACTCCTGACTTTCTGATCAGTAGTACAGAGTAATACAATCTGTTGATCCACCACTACTAATAAGTTTAGCAACAGTGTCTTGTGTTATGTGCTTGCCATGTTTCCTGTTTGAGTCCAATGTAACCTTGCGACAGCTTCCAAATCAAGCCATGAGAATGCTTTCAATATGTTCTTCTTTTGAGGCATTTTTAAAGGCTATTCTGAATATACAGTATATATATAGTATGAATGAAGACATTTTTGCTAAAAAAAAAAAAAAAAAAATGTTTCCCCTGTGTATGGAAATTTTTCTCTGTTGAAAAAATTATAGAAACTCATACAATTTGTAATGGTTTTAATGGTTATGATGGTTGGGAATTGGGTATTGGTTTTAATGGAAACTGTAATGGTCGCTGTGGTAATTTGTTGCCTTCTGTTGGTGGCATGTCATGTCTAGTGGATACCATTAAGGACCTATGTCCTTAATACTTCCTACTACATAATGGAAACCAGTTGGTAATGGTTTTAATGGTTAACAGCTCATTGGTTTGTAATGGTACAACCCCAATTCCAAAAAAGTTGGGACGCTGTGTAAAATGCAAATTTTTTTTAATAAAAACAGAATGCAATGATTTGCAAATCTCATAAACCCATTTGTTATTCACAACAGAACATAGAAAACATATCAAATGTTTAACCTGAGTAAATGTACCATTTAAAGTTTGGTCCCAACTTTTTTTTTTACATGTGTTGCGGCCATCAAATTCAACATTACCTTATTTTTTTTCTTTAAATGGTACATTTACTCAGTTTAAACATTTGATATGTTTTCCATGCTCTACTGTGAATAACACATGGGTTTATGAGATTTGCAAATCATTGTATTCTGTTTTTATTTACATTTATTTACATTTTACACAGCATCCCAGCCTTTTTGGAATTGGGGTTGTATTTGTAGTGAAAACCATTAGAATTTCTGTAATGGTTTCTATTGGAGGTTTTTTCAGTAGGGTTGGGGCACCCTGTACGCTGGATTTCTCATTAAAATGATGTTGCTGGAAAATGGTGAGAAAAAAACGCTTTAGAAATGTAGTTACAGGCTTTTCTAGACACTCAAAGCGCTTTACACTGTAAGGGGGGAATATCTCCTCAACCACCACCAGTGTGTAGCATCCACCAGGATGATGCGACGGTAGCCATAATGCTCCAAAACGCCCAGCAAACACCAGCTATTAGTGGAGAGAAGAGGAGAGTGATGTAGCCAGTTCAGGGATGGAGATTATTTGGGGGCCATGATAGAGAAAGGCCAATGGGGGGAAATGTAGAAATGTATTCTCCTGTTAAACAGCGTTGTTGAGCAGCATGCTAGCCTGTCACCCTGTGGCATCAGCACGGTACACAACCGCTAACTTCTCACAGGAACAGCAACAATACAGCACCAAACAACAAATTAACACCAAAATCACTCAACACATCACAAATACTTCTCTATAAAAAAAGATTAGAATGGTTTAAGACTGGAGTTTTACTTTAAAGTAAAAGAAAGAAAGAAAGAAAGAATCCAGTTTAATTTGTGGTTTGTTTTGCGCCGCCTGGTGGCTGCAGTTCCAAAGTGAAAGTGCATTTTCCCAAATGCGCCACAGTTAAGTGGAAGCACACAAACATCGGTCTTCACTCGGAGTTTACAGCCAGACAATCAAGTTTACTCGGTGGAGACGTTTTTTCTTTCAGGTTTTGCTCATTTAAACCAGGTTCAAGCATGGTTAAAGTAACATTTAACTCGGCGTTGGCGCAAAAAGAGCTGAAGAAAGGAGAAAAGGACGAGGCTCTAATCCCACAGGAAGGGGTGAGTTAAGTTTACAAAGGCCATGAAGACTTTATTTATTTATTTTTACTTAAGACGTAGTAATAACACATTGTAACTCATTATTCTAACTAATTACATGAAGAGTTAACCCGTGTTTTAAAGCCAAAAACAAGCAGTTAAATTAAACAAGAATGTTTATTTATTTGTTTGTTGCTGCATAGGTGAGTATTAACGAACCAAACGTTAAACAGTATAGTCATTTGAAGAAGAAAAAAAAATCGCTAGCTATTATGCTAAATGTTTATTATTATTATTATTATTATTATTATTATTATTATTGTTATTGTGGTTGTTGGAAATGTTTTAAAGGCGCAATAAAGGGTGTTAGAGCATTTCCAGCCTTAGAGAAAAAAAAAAGAGAGAGCAGGCTGTGAAGAAAGAAAATGGCTGACCTGATTTAAAAAAAAAAAAAACGGGAGCTAGGCGACATGGCCGGTTAGGAAGATTCACAATGCACACGTCTGCATAATTGTTAAAAGTTATGCTTTAGTAAATGATTACACGTGTATTTGAGTAATTATGTGCTTGCTCTGCGTCCTCCAGAGTCGTGTTTTGTATTGCAGAACCGCGCAGGAGGCACAAACCGCAATGTTTGAGTGAGCACTTCCGGTTTTCCCCCCAGGCGCCAGACTCCAGCCTTGTGTTTCAGCTGAGTGTGAAGCTGCTGCACACAAATCAGAGCAGATCAGATCAGACCGTCTGATCGTGATGAGTCAGTGTGATGTGGGCGAGCAGAGAGGGAAGGGGAAAAAAAAAGAGAAAAGGCTGTGAAATATTAATTATACAGCGAGAGGAGCAGAGAGAGGATCTCACCACAGCTCTGCTCTTTACATCCATCAGAATTCTGAATGATTGCAAGGTGTTGAAGTAAAGAATAAAGCAATAAGGAAAATAATCAACAGTGCCATGGTGTGAACGGGGCCTGACGCAAACCTGAGCGTTACCATTTTGAAGTGTTTTATTGCTCTTATACCATAGCACTTTGTCAACAATGGGCATTTTGTCGTGTTAACGAACATACTTTTTGTCCATTTCTAGTTACGTTTTCTTTTTGTGGAGCGTCCTATCACCACATGCGTTATAGCAGCGATAAATAGTCGTTCCATCACCAGCCCCTCTCTCTCTCTCTCTCTCTCTTGCTTTAAAAACAATGCAGCTCATCATGTTACAAGAAACCACTCTGTCCTGGTGCATAGCTTAGTGTTACAGAATCCTAACAGTGCTACTCCTTCTGTCTTTTTTTTTTTTTTTTTTTTTTTTTTTTTTTTAAATAAACATTTTCCCCAATTTTTGCAACAGTTTGTTCAATTACAGCTGGAACTACGGAGCTGATGTTATAGAAAAGGAAGCAGCGTCGTTGTAAAATAATCACTTGTGTCAGGTCACATCACACCATCCGGTCATCGATTATTTCCTATACAAGAAACCCCCCCCCATTTCATTTATATCTTGTTCCCTGTTTTTTCACTACTTCTGTAGTATTGGAAATTTTTTTCTTGATACAAGGACCATGCTGTTGTAGGACAATACTCAACTTCAGGATGGAAGCAATAACGCTGCTTCCTGTCACACTGCCTTGTAGTTGATTGTTTTCCTGTAAATACACACTATTCGACACATAACATACTTTTGACGCATAAAATAATTATCCAATCTGATAGCAGGCCAACGTTTTGAGATCCGTCTCAGACATAGTACACGTACTTGATGCGTAGTATCAGATTGTCTCACTGTGGTATGCTGTCAGTAATTCCTCATCAGAACGGTGTGTGTGGTCTGATCAGGTTCCAGACGTCTCTCTTTTCTGCCACACGGCTGATCAAAGCCTAGTTGAGTCTTAAAAAAACCTCATACCAGTCCTCACATTCCAACAAAGACCGTCTCTGTTAGGACAAGGTGTGTGTGTGTGAGTGAGTGAGTGAAAGGGTGAAACTCGTACCCCTGTTTCCGTGTTTGAGTTTCAGATTAGCGAGATTATGTCAGTGGAATATCACAGGCTCTGATCAAACTGTGTTTAGAGACATTTATTGATTAAAGGATTATTTGGAGCCTTTCAGTGACATACAGTGTGCTCAGATTGGATTCGTCTCTCAGCTGAAGTCCATTTTTTCTCCCCACTTTGGATCACGGTTATCCGATGGTTAGTTTTGTAACCGAATGGAAACAGTTTGGGGTGTGTGTGTGTACATAATTACTTATTTATATTAGGAATGAATATTATAAGGGGGAGAATCCAGAAAGTTGTTCAGAGGATACTAGAGCTCAGAGGCAGGAGACTTGTATAACGTTCAGAGGGGAAATTCGAACCTCTCGGGTGTTACTAGGTGAAAGGAAAGCAGGAGGTGTGACTGTGTTCCACTGCAGGATTGCACCATCGTCGTGGGAGAAAGCAACTCTCAGCTGTATACACACCTGCATTACCTCAGCATTGTTCTCCTGACGCCGCTTCAGCAGATACGCAGGATTAAAGGAGCAGCTTGTCTTTTTGTTTTAGAGCAAAATAAATACATAAAGACATTAAAAAAAAATCCTGGAGTGTTGTATAGAAATTTGTCAGCACTAACTATTTTTTGTTAACACTTTTTTTTTTTTTTTTTAAATCCATTTATATTTACATTTAATGCTGTGGCACAGTTGTGTTGCATCATAGGAGCAGATCCCTCACATCCTCTCAATTTTTTTCTCTCCTGAAATTAATGACATACTTTAAAAAAAAAAAAAAAAAAATTCTGCAGCTTGTCATGTGACTGAGAAAGCACAAACTCCTTCTCAAAGCGCTGACACTGGAGACTCCTTCCATAAACGGATCCTTATAGAATGCGTCAGATAGTGTTGTAGCGTCTAGATCTTCTGGCTGCGGAAAGAAAACTTTCGCATTCACTCTCTCACACACACACACACACACACACCTGTAAATTATCTTCTTGGAAATCCCTTAAAATGTTTGGAAATCCCCCAGCATTTACTCCGCTCAAAGTGCTTTAGAAAACATGTAGAGGTTGTCGTAAATCTTTTGTATCGTGCAGGTTTACTTACAGTACGTCTATATCCTGTGTAATAAAACAAAGGATCGAGGAAACAGTCCCTGAGTGCTCATTGTCCCTGAAGAGAAGAGAATAGAAGTGCCTTTTAGTCCACAGTCGGCATTATATTGTCAGAACATGAGACGGGGGGGGTGGGAAGGGAAAACTAAAATAGGAAGCGCTGGCCATATCCTCTGTTATGACTGTCAGCAGTAAAGCACTTTCTCCTAACCATCTGGTTTAGCTGTCACTGTTTGTGTCCTGGTCGTGTTCCAGAGCAGATCGACGCTCGTGGGTTTGGATTCAAATAACAGCCAGCTCATTCATTTATGCCTTTTGCAGTCGAATTGTATAAAAGCTGTTCCTACAAAAATCTGTGGAAACAGTGATTATGCTAATGACCAAAATAACACTACCATATACACACACACACACACACACGGATGTGTTGGGTCCCATCCACACAAAAACAGCATTTTGGGTCATTGAAGCTTCTGGGGAGGGAAAAAAAAAAACATTATAAGCTTTGAAAACGTATGTGTGCGTGCATGTGTGTGCACAAAAACCCAAAACTGGATATGTTTATTAGCAGTATTAACGGTGTGTGTGTGTGTGTAGGATGTGGAGGAGGTCGTGCGGGTCAGGCAGCAGTCTTGGGCCTGGTGCTGGTGCATGTGCCTGGGTCTGGCCTTCATGCTGTCCGGGGTGGTGGTCGGTGGAGCTTACCTGTACAAGCATTACATCATGGAGGTGAGAGAAAACACACACACCGTCTTAACATTTGCTTTCTTGGAGTACATAGATGTATTTCAGCATTCATACACGGGTCTTAAATGTGAAATGTTTATCGGAAGAGCTTGTGTAAATGATTATTGGGTCATGATGAGGAGGAGGACGGATAATCAGAAGCAGGAGATGTTTACACACACACAGGGTGCTGTCAGTGCCAAGCGCGACCATGATGGTGCTGTTGTTCCGCAGGAGGAGGGAGTGTATTTCTGCGGCGTTAGCTACAGCGAGGAGCGCTACATGATCCCCGACGATGCCGAGGAGCACGGCGCACCTCTCAAGAGACTCGACGAACGAGTCCGGATCCTGGAGAACGAGCAGGTGGAGCTGATCAGCGTGCCCGTGCCAGAGTTCAGCGACAGCAATGCAGCCGAGATCGTGCACGACTTCGTCCTTGTAATATCCCACACCCACACGCACGCACACACACAAATAGGGTGTGTGTATATAGGTTGTATTCTCACTCAGCTTGGGCTATAGGCTAGAGGATACACACACACCTCCTTTTAGTCTTTTCTAACAAACAAAGAACATTTCTCTCTTTTTATCGCTAAGATGAAATTATTATCTCTGTGTGTGTGTGTGTGTGTGTGTGTGTGTGAGAGGCTCTGTAGGGACTGCACCACACTCTGGATACACACTCTAACCTAGAGGCTTTTCAATCACATGGTTATATAATGAGGCATTAAGTAAGAGCACACGCAGTGACGCATCTCCCCCCCCGTTGTGTCTCTCTCTAGCGTCTGACTGCTTACCTGGATCTGAGTCTGAATAAGTGTTACATCACCCCTCTGAACACCTCCGTCGTCATGCCACCCAGAGATCTTCTCGATCTGCTCATCAATATCAAGGTAACTGACAAAGAAAGTCAAGGAAAAGAAAGAAGAAATAACACTGTGGATTATCTGCTGTTGTGTTAACCATATATATATATGTGTGTGTGTGTGTGTGTGTGTGTAGGCCGGCACCTACCTGCCGCACTCGTACATGGTGCGTGAGCAGATGGTTGTGACGGAGAAGGTGGAGGATTTGGAGCAGCTCGGTTACTCCATCTACATGCTGTGCAAAGATAAAGACACTTACAAACTACAGCGCAGGGACACCATACCAGGTGGGTGCACGCACGCGTACACACTACAGATCTACAAGTATACTCATCTTCACACAAGAACACACGCATATGCACACCATGCACATCAGCACACATATTTTGCCGTCATCATGTAGATATTAGTCAGAGTAATGCTGCACTTGGTGTCAGTATAAAAGTGGAGTGTGATGATGCTCTCTCTCTCTCTCTCTCTCACAGGCATTCAGAAGCGCGAGGTGCTCACCTGCCACAAGATCCGCCATTTCGAGAACAAGTTTGTGTTGGAGACGCTGATCTGCGAATAGTTTCAACACGAAGTAGTGTTTCTGAGAAATTCCACTCGAGTACAGTGCTATGTTAGTGTGTCACCTCTGACCTCCTGCTCTTCCTGTTCCCTGTGTGTGTCTGTGTGTGGTGCTCTTCTGCTTTCTGACCTTTTGTTCTGTACAGCAGCAGGGCGGTGGAGACCGAGAGGAAAGTGTGTATCTAAAAGTGTCTCTCTCTCTCTCTCTCTCTGAGTGAATTAACGATTTCCTGGGCTTTTTGTAAAATAGGGAAGATTATTTTGGTGGTAGTTTCACTTTGAGATCTGCTCAAGGAGCACAAAATTAATTCCCCTGAAAGGACTTTAAAACATTTTGTATAGCTTAAGGTGTGTGTACAAACACAAGGCAATAGAAATCACTTTTGTGTCTTTATAAAAACTGTGAAAATTATTTTATAAAGTCACAGGCCAGTCCAGCATATTGTACACTGGAATGTGTGAATATGTAGGAGATATACATATATATATATATATATATATATATATATTTTGCCACAGTTTAACTTCACCATCTTGTACACTGGAGCTTCACAAAATAAACACAACTGTAGGAATTTTGTTGCATTAATTCTATCGAGGTTTTTTTTTTTTTTTTTTTTTTTTCTTAACTTGCTTTTATTAACTGTAATATTAATCTACACGTAACTGCTTTAAGATATCAGGAAGAATCATACAGAAAGTTGATTTCAGACCTTTCACATTTCAGTTATTTGTGATTTTAAATATTAAACGAGAATTAGAAACGTGTTATGGTTTAGGTCGTATACCACAGATGTTTATTTCAGTTAAACATCTTGCGTTCATTTATCGTGGATAACATTTACAGTTGAAATGAATAAGTGTAAAAGGTTAACTCAATAAAACTGGACCACTTCATTTGTCGTGCTTTTTTTTGTTGTTGTTGCTGCTGCTTAGAGAGAACCGTCCAAAAGAAACATCCCTATACAGTCCCCTCAAAAAGTATTGGAACAGCAAGGCCAATTCTATTGTTTTCGCTATACATTGAAGACATTTGTGTTTGAGATCAAAAGATGAATGAGACGATGGATCAGAATGTCAGCTTTCATCTCCTCATATCTATCTCTCAACTGCATTGAACCAGATTCCCAGTGGCATCACCAAACTGGTGCATTTTTCTTTTGTGATGCTTTTATTGCATTGCTAAGGGTTTTCTCCCTTCAGTCTCGTCTTCGCGAGGTGAAATGCTGCTCAACTGGGTTATGGTTTGGTAAATAACTTGGTCAGTCTAAAACCTTCCACTTTTTCTCCCCGATTTCTCCTCCTTTTGTTCAGTTGGCAGTGTGTTTTGGATCATTCTCTTGCTGCATGATGACGTTCCTCCTGATTAGACTGAATGCATTTCTCTGTAAAGTGGCAGACAATCTGTTCTTGTAAACTTCTGAATTCATTCTGCTGCTACCATCATGAGCTACATTAATTAATATTAGTGATCCTGTCCCAGAAGCAGCCATGCAAGCCCAAGCCATGACACTACCTCCACCACACCTGAATGATGAGCTTGTATGTTTTGGATCATGAGCAGACCTTTTCTTTCTGATTCTTACTGCTGATGAATGGTTTGAATCTTCTATAGCATCTATATTTCTGCTGTTGAAGTCTTCTTCAAATGATGGCTTGTGATACCTTCACCCCTGCCCTGTGGAGGTTGTTGATGTGGTCACTAATTGTTGTTCATGGGTTTTCTTTACAGCTCTCACAATGTTTGTCATCAACTGCTGTTGTTTCCTTGACCGATCTGTTCCCATATCTGGTTGTTAGTACACTAGTGGTTTCTTTCTTTTTCAGGTCATTCGAGATTGTCGTATTGGCTATGCCCAATGTTTGGGCAATGGCTCTGATGGCTCTTGGCTCTTTTCTCAGCTTCAAAAGGGCTTTCTTTTCTTCCAGAGACAGCTCTCTGATCTTTATGTTGGTTTATCCTTTTTAACAACAAATGTAGTCTTCACAGGCAAAACCTAGGGCACAAACCAAGAGTAGACATTCAGAGCTATTAATTCTTTCACCAATCATTTTAACAGGGCACACCTGGGTAGTAATAAACACCTGTGTCGTGTGTTCCAATATTTCTGATCACTTTAAAATAATAATAATAATAATAATATTAATTAATTAATTAATTAATTGGGTGGGTTCAAACAAAAGGTGCCATGTTCTAATTTTAACTTATCTAAATGTAAACATGAGGAAATGAAAGCTGTATTCCCATCCATCATCTCCATCTTTTGATCCCAAATGTTTTCAATGTATAGCGAAAAAAAGGATTGTCCTTGCTGTTCCGGTACCTACAGAGGGCCCTGTATGTGAAGAATTAATTGTGTTTAAAAAAAAAAAAAAAAAAAAAAGTGTCCTACATGTAAGAAAGGAATTTTGTAATAATAATAATAATAATAATAATAATAATAATAATAATGAAACAATCACATGAAAATGTAATTAAAAGAACACCCATTCCCTACACATAAAAGCAAATTAAATCATGTGGGGGGTGGGGTAAAAATAAACACACGAAAATTAATGTGAATAATAGAATTGTAAAATAATTGTTAAATTATTGTTGTGCTTGAATCACGTGGAAATGTTTAAAAGAGTAAAAAATTAATTACACAAAATGCAATTCATGTAAAAACTTTTTTTTTTCAATGTGCTAAAACACGGAAAAGTTAAACTCTCCTAAAAAAAAAAAATAAATAAATTTTAAAAAATTCACGTGAAAAATAAACCATAAAATGTTTCTTTAATCACGTGAAAATAATTTTTCACATGTCCAGCGTTTGTTTAATGTGAAAAATAAACAACGAACTAATCACGTGGAAGAATAAAAACTCATGCTCCACCTGTGAACAATTACAGAGGAAAAAAAATTACGAGGGATTTTATTGTGTGAATATTGTATGTAAAAACAACAAAAATAAAAACAGCTAAAAAATTTTTTTAAACAAATAAAAATTTACGAGTAAAATGAAAATGTTTCGATTTTAAACCCTGAGGTACTGAACAGAGCATGTGATGCAGAGTGTGAGTTGTGCAGACTAGATCAATCCAGTTTATTCTCAATCAGCAGAAAATAATAATAATAATAATAATAATAATAAAGTCACAGAAATGATCAACATGCAGGAGTCAGTTCACACGCCACCACTAACCCTCCATAGAAAGAAAGAAAATTTGCACGGGCGAGCAAATAGTTCACAACCATAGGGATCATACAACACATTCATGCTCACATCACACACTCTCTCACTCACTCACTCTCACACACACACACTAACATGTATAGACATCGTTGTACCTCATAGTGTAAAAAATCAACTTAAAATAAGAACAAGGAGAACAAACCACGGCTCTGTGAGGATGTTCAGCAGGTCGGGCTGGTTTCAGTTTCTTCCACTCACACAAACGCTTGTGCTTTCTTCTCTCTGTGCTAACCTTATTGCAGGTGAAAAGGGGGAGGGTCTCTTATTTTTACGTCAGTCATGTACACCAACATCATCATCATTAATAAGAATAATTGTAATAAGCAATATAGTACCACATCCACATAGTGTTGTATTTTTAAGTCCAGAGCTGGTCCAAAAAAATAATTATTCTAGAGCTTCAGTTATTTTCCCCACAAACACAAACAGCGGTGGCGCGAGCTGTGATAGAATCGTAAAGAATCTTCTTCATAAACATCTCTGACTATCTAGAAACACTTCTTTATGGCACGAGCTTAATTTCAATAGCTTTAACACACACACACACACACACAGAATCGGTAAAGTCTTCAATGTAAATCTCTGATGTAAAAGTGTCAATGGTAAGAAAGGAAACGGAAAACTCGTCCCGTCGTTTACGCTCCACTGTGCACATCTGACGGTATCCTTTGGTATCAACTACCGCTAAAGACTGCAAAGTGACGAAGTGGAATGAAAAGGGTTGAGGAGGAGAAAATAAATAATAAAACAGACTAGAGCTGGGCAATGTGGGGGAAATTACTACAATCAATGTTTTAGAAAATGCCTTTATGAGGGCTCAAAGGAAAACTCCGCGCTGAATAACCCGCGTATTAATCTTTATAGTTAACGTTAGTCTCTTTTCACTTCTGACTACCCACAGTGAAGATTATCCGAACACGGCGATGCAGCAGTGCTTTAGTGATTTACTCTGTCTCAGTCTCTCATCTTCTCGTGTGTGACACTCCCTCAGGAAGGATCCACGTGTGAATCCTGACCTCGAGGTCATCGAGGAGTCTCTGCCGTAACTCATTTCCTCTGCTGAAGCATCATGTAGCTGCTCTGCGCTCTCTTCGAGTGAGTAGACATCTCTAATACTCCTACGTTGGCTTTGGCATTAATATGATGCTGAACATCGCTGGAAAACTGCGAGTGAGAATAGAAGCCAGTTTGTTTTTTGGCGCCAACAACGATTCGCCGCGATGTCAGCATGTGACGCGCATTATAGGCTACACATATTTATTCAGTCCATACAGGATTTCACTGGGGTTTTTTTTGTTTGTTTGTTTTTTTTGCAGAAAACTACTTGAATTGGCGAAACTGTAATTTCACTGAATTGTTTTGCGCAGTCTTTCGCAGTGATGTTCGTTGCTAAACGAGACCTTTTAGCTGTACTCATGCTCGATGCACGTGAATGAAAGAGGGCTTCGGCTTAGTGCGCGTTGTGATGACATCACATGACGTCTCTGCCCAATTCTGCGGAAAATCTGCAGTAATTTAGAAAAATTGCAAGCTCTTCCGATTATTGCGGATTCTACTTGCTTTTGCGTTCATTTCTGCGATCGCAAAATCCTGGAGGGACTGTATAATGCATTTCAGAGTAGAGTTTTCCTTTAAGAAACAGATGATTTAAGAGCAGTGAGCTGAAATGGTTTGAACAGGCCCCGCCTCTTTTCTGGATTAATGTCAATCATTTGTGCCAGGTTTGCCCTGATTGGCTGTTTGCAGCAAGACCATTCATTATCAACATTTTCAGAGATGGTTGGGAAGTAAAAATAGGAATAATTGCCCAGCCCTATACTGAGAACAAGACTCCTTCCTTAATGAAAGAGAAAACGAATATTCCGTTTCGTGTGCTGATCGTGTTCGTGTCCACAACACTGAGTATCAGGAGAGTCGGGAAAGGAGGAGCTGAGAGACGACGTCCTTCTCGCTGTCCTTCAGTAATCTCTCAGTGCAGGAGGGGAAGAAAAACTTTTTTAAAAATGAGTCAAAGGAACAGAAGTACACAGTCTAGTTCACCTAGTGTCGAGCAAAACCAGCAGCAGGAACATTTAGTGTTTCTATATGACTCAAATTAAGACAAAAATGGTCCTTATAAATCTTTAAGTCTAAATCTTACAGATATCAGTCTCCCAACAGACATCACACACACACACACACACACACACACAGTTCACTAATGAGATAGATCTGAGTCTGGAAAAAAAAAAAGAAACAAAATCTTCACAAATATACAGATGTGTATCGTCCTCTTTGTCACGCGTCCAGATGTTGTTCTGTGTCACCTCTGGGTCAGTGTGTGATGAGGTCTGTGCGTGTGAGCGTGTGTATGGGTGTGTAAGAAAGAGGTTGTCGGTTGAGTGTGGGAGACAGAATGAGAGTGAGAGATGGAGAGCAGCTCCTCCAGGTGGCTCAGTCAGCGTAGTGCATGATGGACTCGACGTAGTTTCCGGGGAAGAGCCCCGTGGTGCCGCTCATGACGCCCTCAAACCAGCCGTCGTCGTTCTTCTTGATGACGTAGATGATCGCTCCTTCCTGGAAGGACAGCTCGTCCTCTTTGTCGCGCGTGTAGTCGTAGATCGCCACCACTGGGAGTACAAAAACAAGAGCAGAAATTACAGAGGGCAGGCAAAAAAAAAAAAAACCAAAACTGCCATAGTCTAGTGTTCATCTCGCTATTCTGCAACAAAATGAATTAATTATTGGCACCCCTGATGAGATGGGATTTGAGGGAATGTAATGATAATGTCATTAAGCCTAGTATGACCCCTAACTGATTATTTTACTATACATTTTTTATTTTTATTTTTTATTTTTTTTAAACCACACCTTATATTTTAATCACATTTTACTTTTAATATACTGCACTATTTTAATAATATATTTATTTATTATTTAAATGTATTGCTTGTTTATTTTACCTCACCATACGTTGTTATTATTATTATTATTATTATTATTGCTAATAATGGATGGAACACTTCATTGATGGAACACTTTCATATCTTGGAAAACTGTGAGCTAGCTTCACAAAAGGCTCATTTCCTGTTTTCTGGCCAGGAAATTAGCCCCGCTCCCATGTGCACAACCCAAACGTACCATGTAGGTGAACCATGTAGTTGTTTTCTTGTTATGGAAAATTCAATACGTTGCCGAAATGTCTGTATTGAGCATCATATTATCATAAACATGCTTCAACACTGTTTTGAAACAAAGCCATTTTAAAAACCTTTCTCCAGGTAGCTGCGAGGAGCCCATGGCGGATCCTCCTCAGCATACGGGTCGCTGTACTCCACCACTGCCGACTCTTCGTCCTCGTCGCCCTCCTCATCCTCGTAGTCCTCTGGTGGAGGTGGGGGCGGAGCAGAGTCCACAAACGCCGGCTCTTCCGCAGGGGGTGGAGGAGGAGGTGCGTCGGAGACTGAAGAGCAGAGGAGACATGAGAATGATTAGAGACAACACAGACTGGTGCTAGGTTTAATTCACACATGCGACACTACGCAAGTAACACACATGGAATCAGACAATTGTATAAAAAGTATAGTATGCGCTACCCAACACCCCTACACCCAATCGGACTATACAACAGACTAATCTTTCATTTAACGCTTCTAATCCTAGAAGTAGTAACCGTGGAGCATACACACACACACACACACACACAGTTTAAACTGCACACTTACTGGTCTCCTGAACCCGAGCCACGAAGCCCATCAGAGGCAGCTGGGGTGTGATCTGTAATATGGAGGGAGGAGGCGGTGCCATGGAGGCTACCAAAGATGAGGTAATGTGTGAGAAGTGTGGTGGAGGGTTGGTGAGGACAAAACCAGAAAAGAGAAATTTTAACGAAATCTCATTTTGGGTCAGAGAAACCACATTTAGGGTCATTCTCAATAGAAAAAGAAAGAAAGAAAATAAACCCAAAACAACAACGACAAAACACACAACAGCCCACCTTGGTTCTGGTTGTAGTGTGGTCCTCCGTTAAGCTGGGTCTGGCTCATGCTTGTGTGAGTGTTCTGAGGTGCGTTGCTCGGCTGATTGGTGACCGAGGACGGCCTGCGATATGGCAGAGACCCGCCTACCGAGGGTGTATTTTGCCGTGCCATTGGTCGGTTCATGCTGTAGAACTGAGGTCCATTTCCTAGAAGGCAGAATAAGAGAACGCTCAAAATCAAACGTACTGACTGAGGAGCTTAGATCCGATTATACAAACACATGCTGTCTGACATCTGCGGTTTCATTTTGTACTAGAGGCTGATGGAGCTAACAGTTAAGGCGAAACTTGCCACATCTAAAATCAACAAATCTTCATATACTTGCTTCAAATTATTTTATGTAGGGTAACATTAATACATTTATTTATCTACCTATCTAGCTACTCATCTCGGCATCGGTCTACACTATAGGCCCAAAAGTATGTGGACACCTGACCATCACGCCCATCGTATGGGCCTTCCCTAAACTGTTGCCACGAAGCTGGAAGCACACAATTATACAGAATGTCTTTGTATTACAATTTCGGTTCACTGCAACTAAGCAATGCGATGCCCAGGTGCACAAAGTGAGCTCCATGAAGACATGTTTTGCCAATGTTCAAGTGGAAGAACTCAAGTGTTCTGCATCCTCAACCCCACTGAATACCTTTGGGATGAACTGGAACACCGACTGCACCCCAGACCTCTTTGCCCAACATCAGTGCCTGACCTCACTAATGCTCTTGTATCTGAATGAACACAAATCCCCACAACCACGCTCTAAAACCTAGTGGAAAACCTTCTCAGAAGAGTCGAACTTATTATAAGAGCAAAGGGGGACTAAATCTGGAACGGGATGTCCAACAAGCACATATGATGGGTGTGATGGTTAAGTGTCCACATACTTCTTGGTCAGACCTTTCATTTAAGCTCAGTCTGCTTGCACAAATTGAGATATGCTTGAAGATTCTTAAAAAAAAAAAAGAAAAAAAAAAAAAAGAAAGAAAAAGAAAAAGAAAAGAAAGAAACACACAACCACCAACAATCCATGGAGGAGAAGAGGAGGGAGGGGTAATGTGACAATCACAGCTGATATATCTGACACTCAAGAGCAGGATATAAAGATGATTACTACAGAAGTACAAATGAAATGACACAATAAAAAGCAGAAAGGAAGTGGAACCTGACACCAGTCAAGCCTTGGACGTGAACAATATAAAAATGGAGGTAGGGTGTATACAATATTTCTTGATTAATGATGACCCAAATGAGGATGTGGCACAGGAACACGGGCGATGTGGGTAGAAGGGACAACTCACCTTGCGCGGTCACGGTGCCGGTGGTGGGGGGCAGTTGTGGGGGAGGAGGGATCTCAGGGGGAGCAGGAGGGGCAGCAGGAGGTGTGGGTTCAGGGGTAGGAGGAGGAGGAGGTGCTGGGGGAGCCGGGATAGACACACTGGGAGGGGGCTTGAGGGGGTTCGGGGATGTGGAGGCAGTACCTGCTACAGAACAGGCCGCAGAGCGAGGGAGCAGAGCAGAAGAAGAGAGGAAGAACGGAGAGGTCAGGAGCAGAGAGAGCACAAAACGTGTAAGACGGAAAGAAGGAAGAAACATAGGGAGAAAGAAAGAGCTGGTAGTAGTAGCGCAGATCACGTGTCAGTCATAAGAGACAACAATTACAGCAACGTTTACACATATTCAACGAATTATAAATAATAATGATCGACTGAGGTCAATTCCCATTTCAATTTCATTCACTCATCTACAGTAAGCACTTCATCCTGCTGAGTCTGTCCCGGGAACACCGGATGTGAAGCAGGAATTCACCACCACGCGCACACACACACACTTATTTAAACCTGGGGGTGCTTTATAGGCCGCTTGCACACCTATGAAATGGATTACCTTGCTTACCTGGGAAAGCAGTGGGAGGGGCCGGCGTAGGCACGGCAATGGGCACGCCCACACTGCCACTTCCGCTGTTCTCTCTACTGCTGCTGCGACTGCTTGGGTGACTTCCTCCGCTACTGCCACTGCTGAAATACCATGCAGAGAGAGAGAAAAACACAAAGGAAAGAGATTTTCTAATGTCTACTCACATACAATCCAGAATACTTCGGGGTGGGGGGTGTTTGGGAATCAGGTTAAACACAGTGCTGGGCTAATAAATAAATAAATAAATAAATAAAAACATTCAGTCAATAGCCCTTCTGTACTTTTTCAGGAAGGTGACCTTTGGCAGGACGGCAGCTATAAATTTCATTCAGTCCAGGACAATCAATTAGCTTTGTAAGGGAAAGCCACAGGAAAGAAACAGAACACTTTAAAAAGGGTTTAAAATAGCACCATGGACCAGGAAGCAATTCACTGATCCCATTAAGGCCCGGAAACTCGAGCATCTGCATTTAATTCTACGTTTATCCCTTTTCCAATGAGAGCGTGCGTGTAGTAACATGCTGCTGGGAGCTGTGTGAAATATCATCTTGCTCTTGCTGTTCCTTTCAAGTTGATCCTTTACAGAAGTCTGGGAGTAAGAGTTCTGCTCAAAGAGACAAAGAGGGAAAAAAAAGAAGAAGCAAAAAAGACGCTGAAAGAGAAACAGGAGAAAGGAATGAGAGGAGAAGAAAGAAAGAGAGAGCAAGAGAGAGAGGTCTTCTTTAAGGATGTCATGACTATTTGAAAGGTCAGAGGATGAAAAAGCAAAAAAGCCAGAGAGAGAAAGAAGGAAAGAGGAAGTTAGTGAGTGGCTAGTTAGTGATTTTCAGCACCAACAGAGACGAGAGACAAAAAGACAAGACAGGTTAATAACACACAGAGCTGCAGAGACAGCGAGACAGAGAGAGCCAGAGAGAGAAAGTGAGGATGGATAAGTAAGGGATAATGTTTGCTCAGATAGAATATCGCCTCTATGAGTGTTAAGTGTGTTGTTGTTGAGGTGTGCGTGTGTGTGTGTACCTGTACGTGCGGGTCCTCTGATTAACGGAAGCGGTGCGTGCCGGGCTCTGGAGGGGCGGAGCTGTGTTGCGGGTCGGGCTCGGCACATAGTCGTTAGGAATGACGGGGGGGCGCACGGGTTCGAGCGTCCTGTATGGTGAGTGGCGCCTGCCGGATGGGGGCGGGGTCACAGTTTAACATCTCTTGATGGCAATAATAAAAAAAAATAAAAAAAACGCCCCACCCCACCCCCTTAATGACATCTGATCATTTAGAACCGTGACTGAGTGACTGACAGCTGTGTTACCATGGCGACAGTGTGAAGGAGCAGGGCATGAGGAGAAGAGAATCACACAATAAAAAGGGGTGCAACAGGAACAAAACATCAGCATTAAGTACACAAGGACATGAAATGCACGACGTTCTGAACAGGACAAAGCGACAGTTTACAGGATGTTTTCCAGCACGGCCTGTCAGGGAAGAAAAGCGCACACGTTTAAAGGGAAGAGAAAAACACAAAACGATCCCAGAGTCCTCAAGTGAAAGAGAACAAGAGACATTAAAGCGTTTGTGAGTGAGACTTTCCAGGAGCATCTGGACTTGAGCATAACGTACTGTAAAATAATATCAAATCCGAACCGAAACAGAAACCGTGGACGAGAAACGATGTTTTCTGATATGAATTCGTTAGTTTGCAAAGTGGGCCTTAGAAAAAAGTGTCATCAGTATCGATCACTTAAGAAACAAACTCCACCTCAAGTCTCTGATCATTCCCATACAAGAAATGTCCGAATGGGCGTTGTCTAATATTCTAATGAGCACAATTGTTTGGACCAGTAACATCTCAAGTGAAGTAAGAAATTAGTCCGTGTCCACTTCAGGAGAAGAAATGATTGAAATCCAATAAATCAGCACTCTCTCTCATTCTCTCTCACACACACACACACACACACACACACACACACACACACAAACACATACCCAATAGTGCCCTTCCCCGGGCCTGGAGGGCTGGGTGGTTTCTGGGTAGGGGCACCTGTGCGTGGGGTCGTGCCTGCCTTCATGTTCTGGGCGTTCACCTGTAAAATTCAAACGTCAAGGTGTGGCTTAGACTGTCCTTACTCATAAATCTACAACACACACATATGCAAAGAGATACCTGGACGACGCCTTACCTTGAACCTTAACAACCACTACATTGTTACGAAGCAACAGAGAGAAAAGACACAGCGTGTTAAGAGTGCAGAGGATTAGATAAACACAGCAAACAGCAAGGTTAGAGAAGCTTTAAAGAAAACGTTATTGCTATTAAACGTAAATGTTTCGCGCCGGTGTACCTTCACGCCGTGTCCTACGTCATCCAGCAGGCTGTAGTCGATAGGCTTGCGGATGTAGCGCACAGGCCTCTCAGGATTGGCCGGAGCGATGATCTTGTGTGTGCGAGAGGTATTCTTATTGGTAGTGAGGATGCCAATCTCACGCCTGGCCACCTTCTCTTTGTGGATGTCGACCGTCTAGAGAATGAACAAACGTCGGGCCTCATCTGTCAAGTCTTTTCATAAAAAGTCATGCGGAAACGTTTGAGCAGCCAAACCCAACTAAAACTTCCCGCTTCACAAAAAAAGTTTCGTTTTTAACGCCGATTTTCTTTGTAGTTGCGTTGATTAAATGCTGATTAGCAAGAAAAACAATCCAAGCTCATGTTCACGTTGCAGTTCAGTTTACATTGAGCGATGCACATACGACTGGGTGAAAGAGCGCCTTCTAAACATGGTGTACACCAGAACTTCCAATAATGCAGCTCAACCTCTGCAGCATGTCAGCTACCATTTACACACACCACCTCTTCCTGCGTTTAATTGTGTCACAGCCTTATTTGTTTTCATTTATGGATTTGCTTGTGGAACAGACCGAAGTAACAAATCTTTAACCCAAAAGTAACCGTTTATACGATTTGAAGCCGACCAGTCAAAGTTCGAGGTTCTCCGTATATGTACGTTCACACAAACTCGGGAGATCTTGAACGCATTTTTTTCCCGCAATGTTCTGAATTTTCATGAACACCGTGTTGCTTATGTAAATGCTCCTCTAAATAAATCCTTTTGTATCGATTGTGATCAATGAGGCCCATTGTCCCATTAACTACAATAATAAATTTGTATTGAGCTTTATTCAAAATGGCCTCTGTGCGAATTATATGGGCAAACAATGCAACATCAAAAAAAAAAAGTCAATCACAATATTCTAAAACATGTATATACCTACATATAAACATATATCCTTATATCCTATATTTATGATGTCATGTACAGTATCTCACAAAAGTGAGTACACCCCTCACATTTTTGTAAATATTTGATGATATCTTTTCATGTGACAA
>JANDJT010000021.1:9456187-9475550 GCA_024331685.1 Stegophilus panzeri | reverse complement strand
TGCACCTGCGGCTTCTCCTGACGGCAAGACGGGATCCCCGTTACTCGGGAAACCCCCAGCACGCCCTAGGCAACCCCATGGCGACGAAACACTTCACCTCACACCCCCACTTCGACACACACGCACACCCACACCCTCTCACGACCCGTTTGTGAATAAAGATTTCTCCACGAGAGACACTGAAACGACCTCCTGTGTGTCTGTGCTCTGTCCCCCGCTGGCTATATTACATACATGCATACATGCATACACACACACAGTAACACAATAACACAATTTAACAGATCCATTCACATTTGTGCTCTAAAGCCAGTTTCGTTCAATGAGCACAAACAAATAACACTAGTTTGCCTTTTGGTGTAGTTGAGTATAAAATGGGGTTTAGTGCATCCTGATAAAATATATCTGTTATAATATCACAGAAAACAATGACACAAACAATCATTTCTACGGCACAAAACGGCACAAACAAGTGACAATGAGTTTAGTCAATTTCTTTTTATATGGGCTTTTACAACATCATGGAGGCAAAATATTATTATATCTACGTGGATATATGCGTACACACACACACACACCTGTATGGTAATGTCCACGTGTCTGCATCCTGAAGGACAACACCGAGAGCGTAGATAACCAAAGTCTGTTTGAGGGAGGAAAAAAACAAACAAACAAACAAACAAATAAACAAACAAACAAACAAACAACAAAAAAAACTAAATAATTACAGCAACACACTGACTAATGTCAAATACCCAAATTTTGGACAATGTCTTTTTAAACACTCTCACACTGTGCTAGACTTTTTTCTGCTGGATTTTCACCAGTGATTCTTCACATGATAAAAAATTATACTGAAAAAACAATTATGCTTAAAAAAAAACAAAAAAAAAAACCAAACAAAAAAAACTTACACACAATCAAACTTATTAGTTTTCAAACTTGTGTAAATTATTAAATTAAATTAAATTAAATTAAATTAAATAAATAAATAAATAAATAAATAAGAATAACATTTACAGATCTAAATTTACAAGCTCCATGTGCTTTACAGTGTAAAAACTGGCCAAAAAAAAACCCAAAAAACAGGAAAAAGAAAAAAAAAAACAACATAAAACGTATAATTTAAAAAAATATGTATATAAATAGTAATCTCAAAATAAAGTGCCAGTACAAATAAAACACTTAAATAAAATAATTTTTAGGATACAGTTTATTATTGCTAAAGTGAATAAATATGTTTCAGGTGCAGTAAAATCATACAATAAGGAAAAAAACAAATAATAATCAAATAATTAATGAGGTTGAAGTGCTGTCGCAGTCGAGCTGGTGTGATGTGAAGCAGAGTCACTGTTACCACCCTGAAGTTGATTGTTTTCCTTTCACGACACGTCCCGAAGTGTTTTGCTCCTTACATAATAAACGTTTCAGCATAAAGACTACTGACCTCTTTAGGAATAACATGTCCATCCACCTTCCCTTCCACCTCCTGCAGTCTGGCTGCGATCGGGGTGAGTTTGGCTGTGCGTACTGTCTCGTTCAGGACCTGCTGGCAGTACCTGCAGAGAGACAACGCCACTACAGAGCCACTCAGCTAATTCTACAGGCACTCAATCACTACAGCACACTGTAGCGCCCTCTAGTAGCAGTGCAAGAGGCTCAGGACAGACCTGAGCTGTGGAATCTTGTCCAGGGACACAGGCTCATCACCCAGCACCTCTGCTAATTCTTCCTGCAATTTCTCCTGCACTGCCTCCGACAGGGACAGAAAGTGTACTGCCCAGATGCACACTGGGAAAAATAAAATTTCAGTGAGGGGAACAAAAAAAAACAAGGAAAGAAACAGCAACAATGCCGGCGAGAAGTCAAATACCGAAACACAGCTCCTAACGATTTTATTTATTATATTCTCTTATACCACAACGACACTGAATTACTTATCTATCTATCTATCTATCAGCAGCTGTTTCTTCGACAATCCACAACATGAATTGTAACTATAAACAGATAAAAAGTATAATGTGTCGTTATATAATAAATTGTTGTGGAGAAATAAAGCACTTCAGGATGTGCTGATACAGAAAAATAACACCCTTTCTTTCTGTATTTTCCTATAAGAACACGCCCCTGAGGGTTTCGTACTTATAAATTATCGTGATGGTAAAAAAAATGAAGCTACTTTCAAAATCATCTTGAAATCACAATTCCTCTCTGAATTCGCCAAATCAGGGCGATAACCAAGAACGTGCAAGCTGCAGAATGACACGCTGAGATCGAAGTGAAAAAAGGAAACGCCGAGAGAGCGGAAGAAGCAGCTTACGATTTGCAGTAATGACTGAGCCAGCGAGGGTGAACACCATGCTCTCTTCCATTACCTGTGGAGAAAACGCAGTACACTAAACAACACTTAAATGGAATACCAAAAAAAATTAGAAAAATACAAATCACAGATTTTCTTTTCAAATGCCACACGCTCACTTCCTTAAGCCCGGCCTTGACACTTGCTGCGTCCCAATTCGCACTAAAAGTATGTACTGTTTTTGTGAAGAAAAAGTACATACTTTCGAGTGTGTAGAAAAAAAGGAATGCAAGTACTAGGACATACCGACATGTCATGTAAGGGAAGAGCGTTGTTGCTCGGTCTCTTCATCTGACTCTACAAGATAAACACACTACTATTTTTACACAACAACTAACCATTAATCTTACATGACAATAAAAATAAAAAAAACTTTGGTCAGTACTTAAATACTGAAACACTGAAGACGCATCACCGACGTTACACTCTTCCGCCATGTTTGCAGGTTGAATTTGGCAAAGCAAACAGTCACAAAACTCCTTGTGTTGTGGGTAATACTAGCTGAAAAAGTGTCCATGCTTTGAAAATCTACCGGAAACAGTAGATTATCCAGGATACTCATTTAGACATACTAGGATTTGCGACACACTAATTCTAATTTCGAATACTATTTAGGATGTATAGTAGACGAACTGGGACGCAGCGACCGTTCTGTTTTATATTTTTATTATTTCTGAGACTATATTCCTTTTTTTTTCCCACCTGAAAACATCAGAGGGATGTAAACTTTCGCTCTGAGCTGTAACTGTGACTGAATGCTGTGTATACTGTAGATCAGTCTCTGTGGTGTGTGTTGCTGGGACCTCACCTGTCTCTCTGACAGTTTGGCCTGCAGTAAAGAGTCCATGAAAGCCGACTGGCTCGAGCCACGCCCACTTCTCTCCTTTATAACAGACTTCAGCATGGACTCCATCTCGGACAACGCTGTAAGCACACCCAGTCAGTTTGAAGTTATCGAAATGAACTACAGACAACAGATATGTAAGGAATGAAACACTAGTGGGTGTGGTGTTATAGGAAAATAATCAATGATGGGGCGGAATTATTGTTCTCATCCCAAAGTTAATTCTTTTCTAATCGCGGCATGTCCTGTATATGAATGGATTATTTACCAAGGAATACAGTGTCTCACATATTAAAGAACGATGCATCGTACTTTCTATTGGTTTATAGTTACATTCAATGTCGTGAAAGAGTTAGTTCCTGTTATTACTAAGTTATTTCAGCTTGCAACTTGTCACGTTACCAAGAAAATAGCTGTTACTATAGAAACAGTAACGTATTATAACGAGTGCATTAATATAAATATGTGACTTGCCTTGCAGATGAAACCACTGCCCAAGCTGCTGTTATAAAAAAAATTAATAAAATAAAAAAAATCAACCAATCAGAACGGAGAGTCGGATGTCGTCACTCACCACTCTCGTAGTGCGCCTTCCTGCTGGAACTCTTCTCCATAGAACCATCCAGGTAACCTTTCCCAATCTCTGACCAGATCTGCGAAACAAAACAACAACTTGTTTCTTATTACAACAGAATACAATCTAGACTTAAAGCGCAAGAGCTTATAACTACTCACGGCTTCGTGGTTCTTGCGGAAGCGGATGACTTCGGAATCTTCAGCAAAGCGACTGCCCATGGCGAGCTGAGTGACTGCCTTCATGGCCAATCCTAGCAGGTGAGCGCAGATGGGCGTGTGCTGGGACTTTGGATCCGACTGCCACTTTTCGACTAACTCCTCGACCAGCTGCGAACACAAGAGCGCAAGGAAACCAGTTTATTACAAACGTAATAAACCAAGGAATACGGTTGCATTTGATTAAACACAGCCCAAATGCTGTACTTACTTTGAGCAGAAGAGGGAAGTTATTCTCCAGTGTTTTGTTAATAGCCCCTTCATACACTTTCTTCCTCATCAGTGCCTCGGCCCCTCCCACGCCTGCTCCTGACTGGTAACCGAGCAAGGACTTGAGCATCGTCTCGAAGGAATCCGCTAAAGAAGAAAGGAAATAAATGTTGAAATCAAATCTACAGTATATAGCTGGGTACAAAAGTTTGCATATCCTTTGAATAAAAACGAGAAATGTAATTTATAGTGTGGCCAGTTTCACAAATGTTTCCTCAACAAATGTCACAAATAACAAAATGGTCCTATATGTTAAGATAAGAGGGTTATGGCTAAACTAATTTTTTCAGTTTGGAATCGGTATCTTGGTTCAGAATGCACACGTTGCATTTATATTTTCTTGGAATTTTGGGTTTGGGAAACATTTGAATATATATATAAAAAATATATATATATAAAATATATATAAAAAATATATAATAATAACAATAATAATAATTTTTGCTACAGTGGTGAAAATCACAAGTCAAAGTTATACTTGCTTCTGCGTTCTTGAGTTCTTCTCACTTAAATTAAATCGACCTAATCTAAACTAGAGTTTCTAATTTCTAACCGATTCTAATAAATAAGTTGGGCAATACCTGCCGATAACCGATTAATCGACCGATAGTTTTACTGATAACTGATAACAAATGAAAACATAACGCTCAAAGAAAATACTGCTGAACTTTATTACAAAAACAAACAATACTGACTGTACCATGAAAATGTGTACTTTTTTTTTATGAAATATATATTAATATATACTAACTATTAATAAATATTAAAGTAAATAAAAGATCTACATCCAAACTGAACCAAAAAGTAATACACCTAATAACAAATAAATATAGACAGCCAAAATGAACCAAATAACACAACAAAATTAGTCGGTGATGGTTTTTATTACATCTCTAGAAGCCGCTCTGTATAATGACATCGGACCCTTCTCAGCCACTCTGCAGTGGACGCAACCGGGAAAACTATCAGTCTGGATTTTTGTCCATAATGATAGTTCCAGCAATCATTTATCAGTGCAGAAAAATAAGTCGCCTTAATGTCATAAATAACATCACCTTGAAACTAATGTGTTCTATTAGAGATATGTTCAGGAATAGAAAGGACCTTGGCTGCAATAGATAGACAAAATATTATTATGCAGTTTTAAACAAGCTTCATGAAATAAATCTGTACTAAGAAGGTCTGTGTAATTTATTTTACAGTTAAAGGAGTTCTTCAGGGTATTTTAAAAAATCTGTCAGCACTCATTAAAAGGGGAGACTTGAAGATGTGTCACTACTCACTGGTCCAGTTTGGGTTGATGTGCTGTCGCAGTTCATCTACAGAGCCTAGACTCACTACTGGTCTCCGCCCGAACCAGAACGACGCCACAGGACCGAACCGATCATGAAGCCCGACCAGGAACTCATGCAGGCTTCCCTTGTTTACAATATCTTGCAGGTTACCATCCCTACAAAGCGAAGGAAGCATAGCACAGATTGTGTGTGTTTATGTGTATGTGTGCGCACGGGAGAAAGGTCAAGGAGAAGAACTGGTTTGTGTTGATGCTTACTTCTCCTCAGTAGGGTTCAAGCCAGGAACACCGGAAGCTCGCCTTGATGACTGTAGAGTGTAAATTAGAGGTCAGGACACTGTAGGTAAGGTCAATGCTACTCAGTGCTATCTACTGGATGTGCAAAAGTTTACACAACCTTCAAAGTCTGCATACGCTTCAGACAAAAAATGAATGAAATTCTTCCTCCCACTGCTTAAAAACAAACTAGTAGGCAGATTAGTGTCCCTCATTTGCCCCCCAAGGTGTGAGTAAGTGTGTGAATTTGTGTGCTAGGTGCCCTGCGATGGACTGGTGTCCCACATCCAGGGTGTATTCCCACCTCACGATGAGTGTTCCCAGGATAGTATCCGGATCCACCATGACCTTGACCAGGATAAAACACTTACTGAAGATGAATGAATGAATTTGCAAGACATTATTCAGGTTTTTGAATATTTTATGCCCATCCTCTGCCTTTATAGCTCCTCCAATCTCCTTTTAAAATCTTTTCGGTTGTAATATTCACCTCCAGTTGTTATAATTTAGCCATTTAGATTTCATACTCTTCAGACTTCTTCAGTTCAGGTCTGCAGGGTGACAATGTTTCCAGCAAGTTGAAATGCTTTTGCAGGACACACTCTCAATTAATGTTAAATCCTTATTATTTGTAGAGAAATTATATATCCATATATATTAAAAAAAAAAAAAGGTCAAATTATATTAACATTAAACTATAGGGTGCACAAACGTTTGCACTCAACTGTATAATTTGTCTGTCTGTCTATAGCCCCCACATAAGGAGCATGAAGTTTGCTTTAATAACTTCTGCATTTTAATTCTCCTTAAACGTTTAGTCTCTATCAAACACTTCACAGAACTTCACAGAAGCGACAGGCTTCTTCACTTTAACAGAAATGAGCTAGAACATTTAAAAAGCTAAGTATGTATTTGACAAAATTCTTACCGGATATAAATACAACACAGCTCCGACCAGAATAACGACAAACGTCACAGCAAATATAGCGAAGTCCAACATATTTGCAGGCTTAATTATTCTTTTTCTATCACTTAGCTCACTTAGCTAATGTAATGTATGTAATGCTGTTACGTATTAGCCGTTAGCTAGCTAATATAAACTGGCTAACTGTGTACCACGTCTACAAAACATTCTCCGACCCCTGAGTTCGGCTATCGATTAACAGGACTAGTAAATGGTTAATCGACTGAAATGGCCAGACATAACCAACTGATTATTGAGAACATCGATGGCTGAAAACCTTTTTCCACTGCACCATATATAGCATACAGTAGCTTGAGCTTTTGAATTTCATTTAAAAAGCCATATGGTATTCTATGGTTATATTATTTTATTTTACTTTTTATTATTACTAATACTATTTTGTCCTAGAAATTATATTTGTATCTACTGAACGTACAGTATTGTACAAAAAATTTTTTGGTTAATAATTGTTTGTCTTTTTCCAAAATGCCTGTTTCCACAGAGCCCTTTCCCATAAAATGAAACTTACATAAAAACAAAAAAGTGTAAATATATATATATTTTTTTGCAAATAAAAAAACCCAGAATAAAAATATATCATTGATATCATTGTTTGTCGTTTTCTAAATTGCCCATACTGACAATAGACATTTCTAATTATTATTATTTTTTTTATTAATCTCCAAACCCACACCCAAAAAACCCGCCAAATTTTGTAAATCAATTGCTTAGCTTAAACTTAACTTTAAAAGTTAATTTTCCTTATTTTTACATTATTTGTCATAGAAATTATATTTGTAGCTATTAAACATTACTGTAACTTCTTGTCATACCACTATAACATAAGTTTAAAATACTACTACGACTACTACTAAGAAGAAGAAGAAGAGGAAGAAGAAGAAGAATCAATCAATCCTGAATGTCATTGTTTGTCTTTTACAAAACATCCATAATGACAATAGATAAGTTTTTAACCCTTAATAAGGGAAACAATGAACTTTATATGAGCTACCTCACATGTAACTTTTATCATACCACTATAAAATATGTTTAAAATGTAATAATAATAAGAAGAAGAAGAAGAAGATGTTTTAAAGTTTTTTTTAACCCTTAATAAAGGAAACAATTAACTTTATATGAGATACCTCACATGTAGCTTTAAACAATTATAAAACCCTGCTCAATAGACAAAAGAATTGTGAGAGAGACCACCCCAAAGCAGGGTTGCCAGGTCCTCAATTAAAACCGTTTCCATTCAAAACAATCTTTTTATTTTATTTTATATGGATTTACCATACCCAATTTTGACAGATAAACGGTTTCGCCTGTTAATTCACTACATTTTAGTCATAACCACCGCCCATTTACATCGTTAACAAACATTATGTTTACATTAAAAAGAAACCAGCTTGTGGCTTGAATATCATTAATATCTCATGTGTGCAAAACAGCCAATCCCCAACCCACAGTGGTGATCTGGCAACCTGAAAGCCTCTTAAATAGTTCTCAGGTGGTGTTAGAAAGTTTATTTGTTTAAGTAAAGATGGTGGGTAAGGTGTTGCCTGTGCTGGCATTAGTTTTCCTTATTCTATATGCCAGTTTTTGTAGTGCCCATGTGACAAAAGTCCCATCACGGCATATTCCATCTTTCCAGTCAGCTGTGGATCAGAGCCACTTGACACAATCAGGAGTCACTCAGCAAGAAGGAAACCTGCTTCAAGAATCTCTCCCAAAGACTAATCAATCATGGCAGCAGATCCAAAAGGTCTCTGAAGCTTCACAGCTCTGTGAGGTGGATGAAGCTTCTCGGGTGGGTTGTGGTGAACCTGGCATCAGTCCTGCTGAGTGTGAAGCGCTGGAATGTTGTTATGATAACAAATGGTACATTCAAGCTTACGATGGCCCCATGTGTTATTATGGAAATGCAGGTGAGGAATGGAAACTAAGTTGCTTTTTTTGGTCATTATCAGTTGTTCCATTTAAACCAGTGTGATTTGTGTTTTGGTTTTTAAATGCTTTAATTGATTTAGGAATATATTCTCACACTTACAAATCTGCAACAAAGATGGTCCAGCTCAGCCTGTGCTTTGCCAGCTGGTAACTCATCCAGACCAACCTGGATTTTTCACCAGAGCTGGTGATTTAAAAATAAGAGTTTCCAGGCTAATAGCTGACTTTCAAACCCCAGCTGAAAAAGCAATAGAAATCATCACAGAAATTCTAATGTTTTCCACTACCATAGATTGTGAACCATTACCAAATGATTTCCATTACATAGTATGAAGTATTTAAGACATGGGTCCTTAATGGTATCCACTAGACATAACATGCTGCCAATAGAAGGCAACAAATTATCAGTAAAGACCCACAGGGACCATTACAGTTTCCATTAAAACCAATACAATTCCCATTAAAACCATTCTATAGTTCCTATTGGTTTTTCCCCCAGCAGGGGTTGCCTAAATGGTTACACAATGTAGCTAAAAGATATTCCACCAATCTATCTTAAGTCTCAGTTGTCTTGGGTTGGAGTTTGGATTTGTTTGGAATTATACTATGAGCCACCTGATTACTTGATAAAATATTTAGAGTACAGACATGAACTGATGATTGATTTATTTTCCCAAATGTTGTGGCTTTTTTTTATTTATTTTTTTTAATTTTTTTTTTAAATAAATTAAGTAAGGGGTAAAACTTGGTCTGCATCAGGACTGGGATCCTGTGAGACCCCACAAAAGTCACATGACCAGGTGGTTTTAATTTTAGTTCAGGTTTGAGCAGAACAAAAAGGCCATCTGTTAACATAAGAATGTATGGGACATGGCAGGTTGCTCATGCAATAGCACACAACACATTTTGCAGCATTCATTCATCTTGAGTAAATGATTTATATTGGTTGGGGTTGCAAAATAAAAAATAATTTGCTTATATTTGGGGAAATGGAAGTAACTAAGCTCATTAGAAAATCAGTATAAACATATTTTGGAATCTGTAAAACTTGAATGACACATATATACAAAGGTGTTGGGTTGAGTTAATGAAATCACAACCACATTGGCTCAAAATTCATACAGATGTCTCAAGATCAGGTTGATATTTATAGCATGACCTAATTATATCTAGGCCTTGTGAACTCCAAAAATGCCAAGATTGCACTGACTACCGGTTGCTCTTGTACTTTGCTGTTTCAGTCACTGTGCAATGCACCATGGATGGGCAGTTTGTATTGGTCATATCCAGAGACATCACAATACCAAGCATCAGTCTGGACAGCATCTGTATCCTGGAGGCTACTGGCAGCCCCTGTACATCTGTTGACGGCAATGATGACTTTGCCATCTACCAGTTCCCAGTCACAGCCTGTGGTACTAAAACAAAGGTCTGTTGGTTGTCTCTCTATTAGAAATGTTCATATATATTGACCTTCAGGTTACCAAAAGTACTCTCATTGCAAGAAAGCTTAGTGTGAACTGGAGTTTATAGATCAAAGGTTCTTAACTTCTTGGTTCTCCTCCTATCAGTACCTTCATACTTCCATGCTATGCCTTGTCTTGTCTTAGTCCTTTCAAATGTATTTCCTTCAGGTGGAAGGTGATTACATTGTTTACAAGAACAGTATGGTATCATCTTATGAAGTGGGGTTTGGTCCTCATGGTGCAATCACAAGAGACAGCTCTTTTGAGTAAGTGGTAGCCATTATGTATTGACCGTAAACTGGCTTCACAACTTGGTTAAAGCTAAACTCTAGATGGTTGCTCTTCTTTCAGGCTAACATTCCAGTGCAGATTTTTGGCTACAACAGTGGAGGGTTTAGTGGTAGATGTGAACACACTTCCTCCGCTTCCTGTGGTTCAGCAAGGTGCCCTGAGAGTGGAGCTCAGGCTTGGTAATGGGGTGTGTACCACTAAAGGCTGTTCTGATGGTAAGCACAATGGACTGCTTAACATTTTTACCTTGGAAGTGTTGCCCTGATGGATGCCACAAAGTGGGTAAACTGGGGATGATTGTTGGGGTGGGATAAGGGATCTGGCAGGGCCCAACAATAACCATGGGAGTGGGCAATTTATTTTCATGCCGTTGGGAGCAGATGGTGAGATGTGAAACTAGAGGAATATAAGAATGGATGAGGCTAAATCTAGTCTGAACTACAAGTCAATGAATTGTATGGTAGTTTGGGGGGAGAGCCTAACTTACTGTAGTGTCATTCCAGCTGAGGTGTATAGGTCACACTACACTGAGGCTGACTACCCTGTGACGAAGGTACTGCAGGATCCAGTGTATGTGGAGGTACGCGTACTGGACAGGGCAGATCCAAATATCGCCCTTGTGCTGAACCACTGCTGGGCAACTAGTTCCCCAGATTCCTCAAGCAAACCTCAATGGGACCTGCTGGTTGATGGGTAAGCATTTTGCTTTGGTAATGTTGGCCAACAAGCCAACATCCCCCTTACTTGATTACAAGCTGAAAATGATTCCTTTGGACCATCTGATTTGAATGAAACTTCTTATTGTTGTGTCTTTACAAGGTGTCCTTATGAAGACGATCGCTACCTGACAACACTGATCCCTGTCGGCCCGTCTTATGGCCTGCAGTATCCAACTCACTACAGGCGCTTTGTTGTGAAGATGTTTACCTTTGTTGACAAGGACTTACTAATGCCTCAAAAGGAACAGGTATGCCTCTTAATTTTGCTGTTTGTGGAGGATTTTTTTTTTTTAAAAAAGCTAAGATCTTTATGGTTTTGTCCTTTTTATTCAGCTCTACATCCACTGTAGTACAGCTGTGTGCCAACTCTCAGCCACAGAGTCCTGTGAACCAAGCTGTCATAGGACAAGTAAGTTAGTCTTGGACTAAGGAAAAGCTCATACAATTCCTTATCCCCCTTTTGCCTTATATCTATCAACTTCTTGATCCAACAGAAAGATCAGTTTCAGCTGCCCAGAATTCTGGGAAGAAAGTCCTAGTCTCTAGTGGTATGGTCCTTGTTATTGCCGACTTGCCAGTTTCAGCTAAGAGCCAAGCAGATGATCTTGAGGAAGGTAAGACCTTGGTTGAAAAGCTCTTCAAGCTATAGGAACTAAAACTGTCTTGATTTTTTTTCCCCCATATGTTTAGTGCCTCAGGGTATTTGCTATGGACTGTATGGTGTAGCTGCTCTTGTGGCGATGAGTGTCTGTGTGCTCCTGGTGGCCGTTCTGAGATGAAGGCCAAGATAGCGTCCTCGCCTTCGGATTACAAGGCTGTAGTGAATAAAGTGACTTTCTTTAACAAACTACCTTGGTATGATCTTTTAATAAAAGTAATTATCGTGCATTGGGGTGATTATAACCAATTGGTTTTCGCTGCTTCAGACACCCACATCTGCATGGAATGCTTAACCCTTTAAATCCTGGTGGTTATGGAGAGCAATCCCAAGTTCTCAGTTCACACAATTTATTTACAGATTAAAAGGTTTACTTCTAGCTTTAAGCGAACATTAGTGGTGCAGCAGCAACATCCTACCACTCTGACTTCCAAACCACAATTTAAGTCGAAATGCAGACCAATGTAGTCATGATGTTCTTAAAACTTTATTTACAAATGTACATGGTGCAGAATGAGTACAAATATGAAACATTTCATCCAGTGCTGCTTCTCAGGCACTAATGCTTCCTTTCTCCTCCGCATTGGGATATTCTATTTTCATTGCCATCAAGGACTCTGCACAAATAAAACACCAGGCATTTTGACATCTGAGGCAATGCTACAGCTGAAATGCTCTCAATTTTGACACACTGAGAACTTGCCTTCTGTGTAATCCACAACTGGGGAGGTGGACACTAGGACCCAGGCCAAACCCACCAATAGGGTGACCACCAGCTGCACTATGATCCAAGGATACAGCACACTGTGCTCTGAGCCAGGCAGCCTGACAGAGAAATGTGACATGGTTTGTTTGTTAAGAAGGACAGGAAAACATAGATATAAAATAAATACACATTTGAGACCTAGACACTGATTAAGCAGCATAGCTTCCATGCTGGGCCTCCCTCTGTGCACTGTAAATTAAACTGCATCTATGAACCAAATATGCAGATATAATGGTATTGTTTCCCACCAACACCACCTAAGGGCTGAGAGTTAATGTTGGAGCTTTTAAAAACACTTATGCAACTCTCAATCATTCCAGATCTATATGCTGATCAACTCTTTTGGCCTATAATGAGTGATAACTCGTACTCTGTTGTTAAAATGCGGAACTCCTACACAAAATTAGTGAATGTGACTTGTCTGCCTTTAGTTAGTGGGTCAGTAATGTGTATTACATAGGAGACTCACCATAGTGAGGTGTTCACACTGCGGTAGAAATTAATACGATCACTAGTCATCTGCTGGCTTAGAGACAGGACCAGAGCTGAGAAATACACTGGGGGGTGCAATACACAGAAAAATCAGTGCAAAACTGCACATGTTTTCATAAATACTTCTGAATTAGTTAGAAAACAAACTCACAGAAGGAAGCGAGGGCCACCGGATCGAGAGTGAGGAAACTCCTGATGGCGGTCGGTGCTCTGGCAAGATTCACTCTGTTTTAAACATTAACAAAAGAGGAACATACATCATTTTTATCTCCATATAAACATATTTAATGTGTTTCTGGGTGGAGTTTTCCTTTAAACAGTAAAAGTAAATCACCCTTGGTGTCCTACCTGTCGAAGGCTGAAACAGTGCTAAGGGCCAGGAGGAAGTAAAAGAGGCACTGTGCGGGGTAGGCCAGCGTGTAGTACTGCTGCAGTAAGTTCGGCAATGCGCTCATCTGATCTCCAGCCAAGATGTAGAGCACAATAATATTCCAAACAGCATAACCAGCTAGAAAGCCATGAGAGAACAAGCCGATCACCCTGCAGGAAAGCAATGCGGGTATTATTGAGTGATATTGAAGGAGTAGTTCATTTAAACAAAAAAAATATTTAAGACTGGTTCAGTTACAGCTTCATAATGTGTAAAAGTTTAAGGGGGTGAATATTTATGCAAGGCACTGTACATCACAAAAACCCACCTGAAGCCATGGTGCACTCTCATGGACACATCTCTGGTGGTCCACGTGGACTGGACGTCCATGAAGTTGTGCTCCATCTGATTGCTGGTCCTACGCCGAACTGTACGCTCAGCAGGCTGAAAACGGCCTGACCCCCCCCACACACACACTTATAGATTAGATAAACTGTATACAGTGACTTGCATAAGTATTCATCCCCTTTGAAATTTTCTACATTGTCCGTTTAATTAAAATGATGGTGTTGAATCTAAACTAAATAGCCCATAATACTTGGGGGGGGGGGTTCGATATAGTTTAGATTTTAAAAAATGTAAAACGGCATTATGAAGACCAAAGAACTATTGGAACGAATCTGGGACAACGTTCTGGAAAAGTATCAGTCTGAGGGTTTGGTTATAATAAAATATTTTTTAAATTGTTTACATTGTTAAAATATTAAACATATCATATTAAACTTCTCTGAAGAGGTTGTCCACCAAAATGACCAGTTAATTAGAGAGGTAGTCAGAGAAGCAACAAAGAAGCCAACAGTAACTTTCAACATGATGCTACCACCACCATGCTTCACTGTGGGAATGGTGCTCTCAGCATGATGAGCAAAATAAGTCTTGTCCCAGACCACTGGACATGGAACTACATGGTCAGTGAAAGTGTGAACGTACGTTCCCTCTCGATGAACACCTTGGCCACAGATTGACTTTGACCCTGAGGAGCGGAGAACAATGCATGCTGGGGGATCGGAGGTTGGGTGCCTGTTATGATGTCATCATCTTCGATGCCCAGGTCATTATTCTGCTCCGTTTCTGTCACTTTAGGCTTCGTCCTGTAAAGACAGACAGAAAAACAAGTGAATGAAGGATTTGAATGGAAAGTACACTGTATTAGTAAATAATAACATGAAGCATCTTTTATTTATGACTCACTTCTTCTTTTTCTTCGGTTTCCGTGTCGTTTCCTCGTCCGAGTTCTGATCCGCCATGTCGCTGTTCAGTACCAGGTTGGCTTGATCGCCGTCTTGATCTGACCAATCACAGCACGCCAGCATCACCAAACGGATCAATCAACTGAAAACTGCATTTCACCTAATATACAATTGTGTTATGCTATTTTGTGCTTTGAGTCGCACCGACTGTCTCAGCTTTCTTCTTCTTTTTCTTTGTCTGTGGCGGGTTTTCAGGAGGTTCGGGAGTTAAACGCTCTCGGCTCCCCGATTGTCTCGGACTGGCCAGGCCACCCATCTCGATCCCGCCATCTCCTGAAGTGAAAGAACCATTACATTACATACAGGCTGTATGCTCTTTCAACAGGAAATTCACGTCTTATCATCTTAAAGGGGCAGTTTGTAAAGTTTAAAAACGCTTCTAGACCTGAATCAACTCAAAAATATCATTTAAAAAATACTAGTATTGTTATACTGCTAGCATTTTCATTTCTGGCTTCTGTTTATATTTTTTTCTGGCCCAGAAATTAGCTCTGCCCTGCACAGCTGATCAGCTTTGTCTCTTTTTCCATAAAAGGAAACTGACAGAGCATAACTAGTTTCAGGAGTAGGTCAGTTAAGGGAAAAACAGAAGCTCGTCAGTGTTCTCATTGCAACGACTTCACAAAAATATGTTTTGTTTAAAAATCACAAACTGCCCCTTTAAGATATTCTTTTAGAGAACCAGTATCTTGAGTTGAATCAAATCATCTAACTCTCTGCTTTTCTATGACTATTATTTGAGTACTCCACAATAACATTTGGTTTGGCTTCCTTCATATAGCTTAAAATACAGTGTCTCTCAATACACCTCCTTGACTCTGAGAGCTATGACCTTGTGGTGGTTAAACATTTTCCTGTGTAAATGCCGACAGAAAATTCTGAAAGGCTATAATAATTTTCAGGGGGGATATTTGCTGTAGGTATCTCCAGGGAATTTAAAAAAAAAAAAAAAAAAGGTACTTATAAGAGGTTGAAGAATTCCTCCTAATTGTGCAGTGCATGCTGGGTAATGTGCTGATGATGCAATAATAATGTGAATTCTTTGTTTAATCCTTGGTTTATCCTCCTTTTAAGAATGACTTAAGCTGGAGCTAAGGATCTCGTGTGATCTCACCTTTAGGAACCTCGGTCGCCTCCCTGCTCTCCTCCGGCTTGGCCGCCTTCTTCTTTTTCTTCTTTGGAACAGGCATCTCGTCTGGGCAGAAGAACAGCAAAGATGAATAAATCTCAGGATTTTGATTATAGATGATATTTCTGAAGCTGGAAATGAATTCCAACGTTGACGAAAATTTCAACCAACAGTAAATCCCGCCACCCCGTCGTTGATTATTTTCTTAAAACAGCACCCCCCAAGTGTTTTATTCATGAACGGGTTTCGTTAACTAATGAAGATGTTGTACTAACCTGCTGTATCTTGGCTTAATTTAGTGAATGGCGAAGCAAAGGTGGAGGAGAGAGACAAAGAGATCGGGGAAAATGAGCCAGCTGACACACTGTGCATAAAAAACAGTGAAAAGTAACATCGGACTATTTATTAACTTTGGTGCTTACCTTGGCAAAGACGGCAATGCACGTGTACCCCGCTAATAAATAATAAAAAAAAAAAGCTACATTTATTTACTTTGATTATATATTCACAGAACACACAGGTATAAAACGGGCAAGCAGATGCATTTAGAGATCACAACACACGCTCTTTAACCATTCTAGCTCTCTTTTCTGTCTCATACACAAGCATGTGATGTCTGCAGAAAACTCACCGGTCGTGTCTTCGCCTACACAAATACACACACACACACACACACACACACACACACACACACAAGTGTGTGCACGGATTAGTGCTGAGCTAAATCTGAGGCCAGGATTATCACTACTTACTCAAGTGTTGACATTAATGAGCTTTACTTCTTTTTTTTTTTTTTTTTTTAATAAAATACAAATGGAAACAAACAGTTTACGGACATTCGTAATTTGTTTTCTGAGACTCCTAAGCTCAGTCCTGACCCAGAGCAAGCTCTTTAAGCAAGATAAGGAGTGTGTGAGGAAATGGTGTTTAGTATGATGATAGGATGCCCCTAAGCTCTGGAATTAATTTCCCCATCACATCCGCAACTGTGAATCCATTGCAAGGTTCAAAAGTTGTTTAAAAACTCATTTCTTAAGGCTTGCATATTCTCTGTGACATGGTTACATAATACTTCATTATAATATACACAAAACACAAACACATAATATTGTATAATGTATATATGCATATGTCTAATTTTGTGTGTATATATATATATATATATTTTTTTAAATAGTGTTTTGTGAATTGTATTTGCATGTTGTATTTGTGAAGTGACCATGGGTGTCATGAAAGGTGCTTTTTTTAAAAATAAAATGTATTATTATTATTATTATTATTATTATATCACGATTATGATATAATTACACAATACACTTTCTTGAGTATGGTCTACATGGTCAGGTGTCAGTGCTTTTAGAAATTCTTTGTTCATTGTAACACAACTGATTGGACATTCTAAATATATATCCCCATCCATCCATTTTCCATACCACTTATCCTACACAGGGTCATGGAAAGCCTGGAGCCTTTCCCAGAGAACGCGGGGAAGAAGGCAGGGGACACCCGTGACAGGGTGCCAACCAACGCAGGGCGCAATCGCAGACACATTCACACAGTACAGACAAATTGGAAATGCCAAACGAATCTCTTTGGACTGGGGGAGGAAACCGGAGTACCCGGAGGAAACCACCGAAGCACGGGGAGAACGTGCAAACTCTGGACACACAGGGCAGAGGCAGGATTCGAACCCCCAACCCTGGTGTGATATGATATTTTCACTATATCACCCACCCCTAGTGTATAGATTTCAAATCCAGACAAATTTTCTGAATCTACTCAAAGATCAAGAAGGTCAGGAAGGCTATGCATTTTTTTCTGTCTGGTGTCTTGAGAACACTACAAGCAATTTTCACCAGCGACACAGGTTTGTTTTGTTAGATTTTTTTTTTTTTTTTTGACAGTAACTGTTGAATCCAGACCTCACAAACGGACTGGGATTCGAAACTTGGAAATGTGTATGGACTCAAACTCAATAATATATAACGTCTGGGTTATTTCATTTTAGCTACATGATTAATCAGTATCATTACCTAAGACTTAGAAATGTTTTGGAATTAATTCAGGAATGAATGTTGTAATACCTGTTGAAAAAAACAAACAGATAATAGAAACCATCACAGAAATTCTAATGGTTTCCACTACAAATACCACTACAAACCATCAGTTGTTATCCATTAAAACCATTACCAAATAGTTTCCATTTGTAATACATAGTAGAACGTATTAAGGAGGTAGGTCCTAAATGGTATCCACTAGACATAACATGCCACCAACTGAAGGTGACAAATTACCAGTAGAGACCCATTAGAGTTTCCATTAAAAACAATACAATTCCCATTAAAACCATTACAAATTCTATGAGAGTTTCTATTGTTTTTTCAGGAGGATTTTTGTTTGTGTTTTGTTTTTTTATTTAAAAAAAAAAAAAAAGAATGTTGTATTAGGGTTAGTCAAAGCAAATATGTAGCACCTAGCTGATTTTTAACATTTAATTAAACAGATTTAAAACATTTTTAAAGAAACTGACAAGTAGCCGTTCTTATTGTTCATGAAAGATGAAAGAGTCGATTCTTATTGGAGAGCTGAACCGAGTGCACTGACTCACTGAAAAGAACTGAAATTATCACTCGACTTGGAGTCTAATCAGAAGACTTGGTTTGATTCCTGAACAGGCCTGAGTTATTCAGTTTCGAGTGTAGGTATACTCAAGAGTAGGCTTTTAAAAACCTCTTATAAATCATCACAAACCAGCACCAGCAATTTCTTTCCCCACGTAAATACGCTCAATCTGGCAACCGGTTTCCATAGTAATGCAGCATATGGAAACAGCCATTAGCATGCAAAACTTACTTTCTGCACGTGTGAAATTGGCGGGAGGTCTCTTCTTCTGGTGCTGTAAACCTGCGTTACATAAAAATTCTGAATATATATATTATTTTTTACAAAATACTGTGATTAACGTGCTTACATCAAGCTAGCTAGCAAGCTAACTCCCGTTAACCAACCAACATGCTAATAACATCGCTATCTCAACACTTACCTTTTCATCGTCGGCTTCCATTGTCATTTTTATTTAAAATAAATAAAAAAAAAACCCACCCTTGTCAACTCATAAATCTCAGTTTTTAATCTATAGTGAATTTTAACTAAAACGAGAGCGACAAAAAATTAAAACGCTCAGATTTCTCTGTTTTCAGCCTTTACGCGGCTAAATCTCAAATACACCCATATAGGGTATATCGTGCACTAGATATGGCGTAGACATCCGTTAATTCACGCCCTATGTAGTGCAGTTCTGGTCCTGTAGGGAGTCGTTTGGAAAGAAGCCGTGTTGTTTGTTGCCGTTGGATGCAGAACGTTCACTTCCGTCTTCTATTGTTAAATCTGGGTTATAAAGTTCATAAACTTTC
>JANDJT010000021.1:9382121-9392669 GCA_024331685.1 Stegophilus panzeri | reverse complement strand
CTGTATATATATATATATATATATATATATATATATATATATATGTGTGTGTGTGTGTGTGTGTGTGTGTGTTTGTGTGTGTATATATATATATATATATATATATATAATGTATATGTACACACACATATAATATTTATATGTGTGTGTTTGTGTATATGTATATATATATGTGTATGTGTATGTATATATATATATATATATGTGTGTGTGTGTGTGTGTGTATATGTATGTGTATGTGTTTATATATGTAGATATATATGTATATATGAGCTGACAGGAAGGCTACTGTAACTCATATAACCACTTTTTACAACCATGGTGAGCAGAAAAGCATCAGAAGACCACATCAGGTTACACTCCTGTCAGCCAAGAACAGGAATCGGAAGCTACAGCAGGCACAGTTTCACCCGAACTGGACAGTTGAAGATTTTCCCCATTCTGATGTTTGATGTGAACTCTAACCGAAGCTCTTGACTTGTATCTGCATGATTTTCAGCATTATGCTGCTGCCGCATGATTTTACTGATTGGGAGTGGAAAAATAACATTGTTAACTGGTTACACACGTTTTAAAACAATATTTTCACTCTGGAACAATCCAGAGTAACTTTGTTTGTGTTTTCGATTGTGTCCTATAAACATTTCTGTTCGTTTTCGTTTCCCTGTAACGCCTTTTAATCCCTGCTTTTGAATTCCCTAAGGTCTAGCCAGGTCCAAGTCGATCCCGTGCCAGACGTACTCAGCAGAAGTCGTGACCCTGTGGTACAGACCACCTGATGTTCTCCTGGGGTCCACAGATTATTCTACAGCACTGGATATCTGGTAGGAAGGTCTACCACACACTGAATATAACGTATCTAAATATAACACACGTCCAAACCATCACAGCAGTTGCTCTGTGTATGTAGGGGCACAGGCTGCATTTTCATCGAGATGCTACAGGGGGTGCCAGCATTCCCCGGCGTGGCTGATGTTTTTGAACAGTTGGTGAAAATCTGGAGAGTACGTGAATATTCTGTGTTTTCGCCTGCGAGTTCAAACCAGACAAAATATGGGGACAATTAAAACATCATTAAAAGAATACGTAATCTCTACTTTTTTTGCATTTGTCACAAGAATTTCAACAGGTTTTCCCCTGTACTGAGAAGAGAATCAGAAAACCTGTTTCTAACTCACTTATAATGGAGGTCTAAGGGCAAAAAAAAAAAAAAAAAATTGTGAAAAACACATACTTTTGTACACGTACATCTTTGGGACAATGTTCTCTTGTGTCTGTCTCATACTGAGACCTTTATAATTGAAGTAATTGGATTACATTTATTTATTTGTTTGTTTGTTTGTTTGTGTGTTTGTTTAAAATCCAAGTTTGTGTGTTTGGGGATTAGCTAAAGAGCCTTGTTAAAGTCCATAGGTGAATTATTTCCTACAGTTCTCCAACATCTTTTTCTCTCCTGTATAACGCTAGAGGAAGACTTTTCAGAAAGATGAAACTATGCCGTGCTATTCTTCTCACAACTGCATTACTGATTATAGTAACATAACGTACTTCTTACTGAATTCTAACCTCGTGCTGGATGATATCTTTATGTTTAGGTGTAAGTGCAACCATTGGGGTTTTTTTGTTTTGTTTTGTTTTTTAAACATTAAATCTGGCAACCATGCTTTCTACACAACTGCCGGTCATATTTGTACATGTGCTTCATGCTGATTCTGACTTTACTGGTTTGACATGAAGAACTTGCAACACAATATGCAAATCTCAAATATGGAAATCAGGACTACACTGGGTGGGGGGGTCGGGGGGGTGGTAAAGAAGAGAGCCCCGGTTACATATTTTTAAGTTCGTAACTCCTAATTTTCAGACTAGGAAAAAGGAAAGAAAACGTCCCCTCGTTCTGCAAGCGATGTCAAATCAACATGGACGCTCAACAAAGTAACACTTCTTACATTTAAATGAGCCATACTGTGTGTGTATATATGTATATATGTATATATGCACACAGCGTGCAAGTATTTGCTTTAGGTCAATCAACATTCAGACTGACGACTCAGTTTGCTGTTGAGGAGGTAGATATACATCACTCCTCACAGTTAGCGGTGTATAACCTTGTGTATAACTCGGAGGTCAAAATAATGTAATCCTGAGTTCCAACTTCCCGTGTTGCTGTTTTGCATAAATGCTAATCGCACCCCTCAACAGCTTCCCTTAGACTTCCTTAATAAGTAACATTTGACTAAACAGGTTTTCTGTTCTTTTCTTCGTACAGGGAAACCTGTCGGAATTCTTGTTACTGGTAATCACACATGCACTCCAGATGTCGTAAATAGAGGCTGGATTGAAAACACACCTGAGTATTCCTTTAATAACCCCTGTGAAATGTAGATAGAAGGTGAAATATCTAGAATACTGGTGGCCTCATGTGAGAGCAGCATCTAATCTCCTGTTTTCCTGTTCATTTCCTTTCCTCCCCTTTTTCCCTCCACCTCGTTCTCCTCCTTGATTCGCTTTCCAGGTTCTCGGCGTGCCCTCGGAGGAGAGTTGGCCGGGAGTGAGCGAGCTGCCAAACTATAAAGCGGGTGAGTGGGCACGTCCTGTTCCGCTCTCCGGCCCTACACCCTCATCCTGAGGTGTTAGTAAGGGTTAATGATAAGCTCATTTTTACGCTTTACTGCCTCACACCTCACACAGTTGGTCATCTGAGTCAGCCATGCTTTAAACTTAGTGTGTGTCTGTGTGTGTGTGTGTGAGAGAGAGAGAGAGTTTGATGTAGGTTGCCTATTACCACATTTCCCATAATGATAAGTCACTGGTTTATTTATCAAAAAGGTTTAACAGTCCCAGTGTGTGTGTGTAGGTGTGTGTGTGTGTGTATACTGTCTGCCATTCGATTTTCCCATTAAACATATACATTTGCCCAGGCTGCTTCAGCAAAAAATTCACAGAGTGCCGTTGAAGCCCCTATGGCTGACATGCATGTGTGTGTGATTGCATTGCATGCTCACTACAGGTGCTAAGCTAACACATTACAACGTAACTTCACATCTCCAAGTCAGACACAAACACACATCTTCACACACTGGAAACAGGGAGGGGTGTGTGACGAGGTGGTAAAGGTCAAGCAAGCAGACATGAGTCAAAAATGCAGAGTGATGACACAGGTGTTGTGCCAGAACTTTACTGTAGTGTAAAGTTACAGGGGACACCCTGGATGGCGTGCCAACCTATCACAGGGCACAATCGCACACACGTTCACACACTACGGACATTTTGGAAATGCCACTTAGCCTACAACGCATGTTTTTGGACTGGGGAGGAAACCGGAATCCCTGGAGGAAACCTCAGAAGCACGGGGAGAACATGCAAACCCCGCAAACACAGGGCATAGGCGGGATTTGAACCCCCAATCCCGGAGGTGTGAGGCAAACATGCTAATGAAATAATGACATTTTCTCCCTTTTTTACTTTTTGGGGGTTTGCAGACTTCTAGAACCCTGACCCAAGGCAGGAATACACAATGGATAGGACACACACATCCAGACACATTCACAATTTAGGGGAAATTTAGAGTCACCAATCCACCAAGCAGAATGTTCTGGGAGGTAGGAGGAAGCCGGAGAACCTGGCGAACACGCATGTCTTTTTTTTTTTTTTTTTTTCTGAACCTGAATGATACAAAGCACAATGCATTCACATTAACATGCTTCTAGCTATTGTCTATTGATAAAGCCAGAAAAACAGGCACCATTATATTGTATGAACACATCCTCAGAATAAGTATAAGCTGTGAACATGGCAGTAACGCTGTGTGGCATGTATGGCACAATCTCTCTCTGAGTGTCTGAGTCAGGCTCAGGCACAAGGCCAGACTCGCAACCACAACCAGGTGTGCTATGAGGTGAACACAGCATAGCTTTGAGACAGAGGGAGAGAGAGAGAGAGACAGAGAGACTGGGTGGCCATCCACCTAGAGGAAAGAAAGGCATGAGAGAGAATGTGTCCATGACACAGCCAAGCGTGTGGGTTCCAGGGCGTGCAAGGTCACATTCGTCCTGGGAGAAGGGGAATGAGGTTTTTCATCGAGGTGGAGGCCGCTGGTTTCAGCTTTCTCCAAACACTGAGAGAGCATTTTGTGTGTGTTCTTACAGAATGGTTCCTGCCCTGCAAACCCCAGCAATTCAGAGATGTCTGGAAAAGGTAATATCAGTTTAGCTTGAGTGTGTGTGTGTGTGTGTGTGTGTGTGTGTGTGCATGTTCGCCCATGTGTGTGCATATCTGTGTTCGTTCCAAGAGAGAACAGAAGGGTCTTTGTGTAGTCAGCACCCCCATCTGCAACTTCCTAAGGAAAGGCCTGACCCATACCTTTGCCTCTGTGTGTGTGTGTGTGTGTGTGTGTGTGTGTGTGTGTGTGGGCGTGTGTTGGCTCAGATTTGCACAGTTACCCTATAAGACGGAGGACCTGGCGCAGCAGATGTTGACGATGATTCCAAACGAAAGGATTTCAGCCCAGGATGCGTTACACCATCCCTACTTCAACACTCTGCCTCCGCCTGTGATGCAGCTGCGAGATAGTGAGTGTGCGTTCCCTCACACCATTAAAGGAATACTCCGGCGCTTTTCAAGCTAATTTCTATCACTTACCAGGATCAGTAAATTCACCACCTTTCTGTACTGAGAAAAGATGTAACGTGTGGCTAGAGGCAGGACACAAGTGCGTTTATTCAGTGTGGGCTTTGTTTTAGGCAAGAACTGTAGTCAAAGTTTAATGCAGAGGTACATACACTTGTAGGCAGTATCAAAAAAATGCTAATGCAGACACTAGTTGGAAAACCAGAAAACAAGAGACATTCAGAAATGCACGAGACGACTGGCAAGACTTCGCTAGGAGGAAGAGAAACAACCGGGTATAAATAACTAAACTGATTAACGTGAAAAATACTATGGGTAAACACATAAAGGAAATCAAGTACAAGTACTGTAAGAACAGGGCTGGAGATAGGGCTGGAAAACCAAAAAAAAAAGAAAGCACATGGAAAAATAAAAACACAAAAGCAAGCTGCACCAGGAACAGAATAATGGTTTATAGGAAAGTGATTTATAATGATGAGCAGGTGTCAATAAAAAGTTTGTCAATAAACGTTAAAATAAAATACGCACGTATATATAACGGTAATTAAAAACCACAATGATAAAGATCTTCGACCAAAAAGCTTCCCAAGGACTATTTGGTATCCATCAAAACAAAGGAATTTCTTGTCATTAACTTCAATTCATTTCATATATGTTAATAGGCACTACTGCAAGCTGCTGTATATAATTATACATTATAGTCTAAAAAAAAGTTCCCCATGCTTTGAACTGAACATACACTGACCAAGATAGACGAGCAAAGATTTTTACGTCAGTGTTGGACAAGATGGAGGAGAAACTAAACGCAGTAGTGAGCTTCGGTTTGGTCCAGTGTTTGCATATTGGGTGGCATATCACTCACTTAAAATCAACCTCCGCGCACGAACACCTACACCGACCGAGCAACCTGCTGTATGTTAATGCACTTCATGATTAAATATTTATTTTTGGAGAAATAGAACGATCCACTAGAACGATCCATGTGCAACCGGAAACATGTAATCACAAATCTCCTCTCTGAAAGGATGAACTGTAAAGATTTAGAGCTTAATGACCATATATAATTGACTGAACATTTCATGAAACTGTTCTACAAAACAATATATTGTGTTTCACATAAACATTTACACACACAACTGCCCTTAGACTTCTATTATAGGTAACAGGTTTTCTCAGCACAGGATAACTTGTTGTGGTAAGAACTGTAGTAGTGTGAGATTAGGAAAAAAAAAAAAAAAACTTAGGGAGTATTCCTTTAAAAATGACTAACAGCTATAAATCATAATCTTGGTGTTATCACTGAAATCTGATTCATGTCTTTTTCTCACGCGTCTTTCTGTCAGCCGTATCCGTCTTCAAGGTGCCTGGGGTGAGGCTGGAGACGGAAGTGAGTGATATCTTCAGCCCCAACAGACGGATGAAATCCTCCCTCGTGCCCCAGGGGAAATGCTGGTGAGAGGCTCCTGCTGGCCCACGTCGACCACACAAAACTTTTCAGAAGAGGAGGAAAGTAAAAACAAACTCTTGGTAATGGAGGATCATCATGGATTCCTCATTAGCAAGAATAATAGAACAGTCCTGAGTGTTGCTTTTAAGGGGACTATTCATTTGTAGTGAGTGTGCATTGGTCAGGTCTTGGGAAGGAAGGAAGGATGGATGGATGGATGGTATGGAGGACGTGCTGGAGTCTTGAAGGTGTGGTATTGAAATCAGTGAAGGACTTGACATAAGTAGCACTTTTGATATAGCATACGGAGGTGCCAACATCTACAGTTTAACCATAGTGTTTTGTATTTTGTAGCATTTCGATGCCTGAAAACCTCTGAACCAAAGTCAGTGAGAACAAATTCAGATTATAATGATGTGAAAGATGCTCATTTGCATCTGATAGCAATTACTTTTGCTTTCTTTGAGAAGAATCGGTATCGAGAGCCGATAGAAAACGAGAAGGCGGGGCTGTAGTGTTTTTGGTTGGTAAAAAAAAAACTGAGGAACTGCCTCTTATTAACTATCTTAAAGCGCTCCTATTATGGTTTTGAAATGTGCCTAATTTTGTTTTAAATGTCTCATCCAATAGATTTACATGCATCCAAGATCAAAAAACACTTTAATGTGCTCATAATTTAAATCGCATCATTACCCTTTTTCCCCCAGTGTCACAAACGACTCATTAAATGATCCGTTCTAAATGATTCATTCTAAACTCCTCCTTTCAGAGAGCATACTCTGCTCTGATTGGTCAGATGTCCCAGTCTGTTGTGATTCGTCTACCGCTGTCAGCGAGCAGTCAATGAAGACCAGAGGCGGGGCTTTTGTTACAAACCTACGTAGGTTAGTACAGGAAGTAAAGTCTGGAATCACTAACGACTCGTTTCAGCTGTTCAGAATCGCTTCCTTCTTTTGGGAGTCAATAACTCTGTTTGTCGTGCGCTTTGATTTCTGAAACTTTGCAGATGTTTTTACATTCACAAACAGCTCCATAACACACCACATGAAAGGTAATATTTGAAAAAACATAATAGGTGCACTTTAACACCAGACATTTGCCTTGCTGCTTTTTCACTGTTGCTTGGCACACATCTGGGGGGAAAACTGTCTAGCTCATCCATTGAAATGCTAGAGTTTGAGTGTTAGCAATGTTGGCATCTCTGTAGCATATAATTTATGTAGCTTTTGTAAATATTTCTCCGGAATACCCGTTAACGTGGAAAAAAGTGAGCCAGAGAGAAAGAGGTTAAAAATCTTTTACATATGCACGCTGACCCATGAGTGTTAAGGCAAATTGCAAACTCAAAGGTCATGGCCATATGGGAACAAGAGCTGGATCAGATCCCAGTTACTACCAAAGAAAGAGCAAGAGAGAGAGAGAGAAAGTGATGAACAATACTTTCCTGGAAGTTCTTCATTCTTCCAAATCCTTTCAGGTGATGTCTTGTTATTTTTCATGGTCCTGTCTGACCGCTCCCTCAGTTTGACATCTTATTGTGCTAGGTTTGTGCAGCATTTAGCCTGTATGCTGTCTAAGTGCAATCTAAACGAATATATTTCACAGACCTTTGTGCAAAAAAAAAAAAAAGGATAACTCTGTGTCGAACGGATTTGTTTAGCCATGCTCTCCTGTTAATCAGGACTGTTGATTTGGTACTTACTGCTCGCTGATTAAAACCCAGGAACAGGAGTATAAAGTAGAATCATCTCACATACCGTTCCAGCTGTTGGAGCAACATCTGCATACACTGATGACTCGAATCATCGGCTGTATGATGATTTCATATCCGTACAGGTGTGTAGCATGTGAGCAGAGCACAGCCGGTGTCGCAAATGTGTATGTATTAGTCCAAATGCTTAATTCTGTTCATGTTCCAATAAATATCTCTCTCGGATGAGCGTCTATTCTTTGACTTCCTTGATTTTCTAAAAAAAACAAAAAAACAAAAAAAAACCATGCCTCATCACAACACACAGTGAGAAATATTTTAAAAAACAGTACATTGTGAAATGTCACACAAGACTCTCACAGGGGTAGGGTTACATACATACCTGCAGGGTTTTCCCTTTATACACACACACACACACTACATGCACTTCCCTCACTTCATCTCTCTTCCTCCATTTTTTTCCCCTCGTGCATTTTAGCACTGTCTCTTTCTTCTAATCAAACCATTCTAGTGCGCCATCACAATCTGCCTTTAAACCTAAGCTAAAAACCTATCTTTTTGATTTGGCATGTAATCAATGAGGACGTTTTATTGTACTGTATTTTAGTAACGATATTGTATTGTCTAAGTGTTCTGTTTTATTGTGCAGCACATTGGTCAACACTGGTTGTGTTTAATGGTGCTATATAAATAAAATTGACATTGACATTCTCCCATCACTGTTGTGTGAATAGTACAGTACGCTGTGGCTCCATCATACTCTGGTTCACCTTCACATAAAACACGTCTCCCACCGATTCTTAAAAGAGCTGATCTCAGCGCAGACAAAAGCCCCGTGTGTTGAGTTTCCTCTCCGAGGCACAGTCAGCATGCTTTGATGAAATGATTCAAGGCTGCTAAAAAAAAAAGCAAGCAAGCAGTTACTCATAATTTTCTCCATATTTGCTTTGCTTAAGTCGTTTTGATGTGGCCTCATAACCTGGTGTTCTGACAGTTCAGACGATGGTTGCCGATTCATTTTACGTCAGCTTACAAGGTTGCAGGATTGAATGTGTTTAATATATGTGCTGTTTTGTTTTAGAGAATTTTTAGAAATGTGTGAATATACAGTATTATATATCCTGGTGTGTGACAAATTAAAGGAAAAAAACTTGTCTTTTCCCATGGTGGAAAACCTTTACTTCTGATTGACACTTGAGACTCCTTCCATTGATGATAAACAAACATCTCTGCATAGAAAACTTCACCATATCCTTTGTTAAATAACAAAACACTTTGTATTATTAGCTTTAGATTATGCGGAGTGTCCGTCTTTATGATTTTTGCCAATAAGTTGTTATTATAGGACTGTTACCAGGGGCGTTAGTGGACTGTTAATCATCAGCTGAGCCCAGATTCTTATCCATGAAAAAACTTTTAAAAACATGCTCTAAATAGACATTTTTTTTCTTGCACGTGAGAGCTAATTGCTTTAAAAATGTGAAAATTGGACAAAAAGTTGGATTTATTATAAAACTTGCCTCGGGTGTTATCACTATTTGCAGGGCTACCAGACCAATAAAATATAAAATGTTTTGGCTATCTAATACGAAACTAGGCTAGTTTGGTGTCGCTAGCCAAGGAGAGGCACAACTAGGCTATCATTGTATGGGTTTAGCTGCTACGGAGCCATGCAAAGTACATTATCTGTCCTTATGTTCTTCTCATATCACATTCATGTAGGCATTTACACACATTGTTTTCCTGCACAGCATGAGAGGATGTTAGTGTTTCAATTTGAACCCTTTTACTGGTATTCTTTTTGAAATTGGCGTATATCCATTTTCCCCTCACACTAACTGACTGTGTGAGCTAGCGTTTGGCAGGATTGAGACCTGTTAGCCAACAAGACATGTGTGTGTTTCCACATATTTTCCTGTAAATCCTGTCTGATTGGTCTCACCTCCGTTCACTGAAGATAAAATACAACACTCCGTTCACTGAAGATAAAAAATCACAACACTGCCATCTTCTTTGACTGACGTTCAGTGGTGTAGTGACAAACTGCTCGAAGTGGAGAATTATTCGGGGCTAAAGAAAAAATCTTGCCCATGCCCGGGGCCAGGTTCCACCCCTGACTGTTACTATAGAAAAGATAACGTATTAGAATTGAGAATTCAACAGCACTGTTTTTATATACAGTCCCCTCTGAAACTAGACAAGAATGTGTGACTGACAGGTGTTTCTTGTTACCCAGATGTGTCCTGTTAGATTGATTGTTTAAATGATGAATAGCTCTGAACACCTACTCTTTTTAGCCTTCAGTTTCGCCTGTGAAGACTGCATTTGTTCTTAAAAAGGATAAACCGACATGAAGATCAGAGAGCCGTCTATGGGAGAAAAGCAAGCCATTTGGAAGCTGAGAAAAGAGGGAAAATCAATCAGAGGCATTGCACAAACATTGGGCATAGCCAATACAACAACGAATAGAAACCCCTGAAACAACTGAAAGAAGCCTGGAAAAGCACACAAAAGAAGAAACCAACAATTTGGTGATGTCACTGATTCGCAGGCTTGATGCAGTTATTCCAAGCAAGGGTTATGGAACTAAATATTATGGAACCAAATGTTATTTACTTTAATTTACTTCAGGACTTCTGTTCCTATACATTTGCTTACTTTAACATTGGGTGGTCTGATACAAAAGTTTTTATGTTTTATGTTGTGTAACACATCTAGAGGTAAATACCAGGAAATAAAAGTTGAAATCCTAAACTCTCAT
>JANDJT010000021.1:9366529-9382107 GCA_024331685.1 Stegophilus panzeri | reverse complement strand
ATATATACACATACACATACACACACACACACACACACACGCCATTCTCCTGAGATAAATGGTGTATATCCATTTCACGCAGATGATATTATATTGAACCATCCTTGGGGAACAATACAAAGACAGTGAAGATTTTTTTTGTGTGTGAGGATCATGTGCATGCACGTATTTACAAGTTCACAGCCTACTGGCTCGTCTTACAGATATATTATACACAATCTCTGTGCTACCAAAGTTAAAAGATGAAACCAGTCCAAGTGTGCCTGACAGTCTCGGTCTACGAGTGATAGCGATCGAGCGTCTATCTTTCACCACCTCCTTCTCTTCCTCCTCTGCTATGTTTACATAACTAATCAGTTGTGAGTCTTCTTGTCTGACATAACTAGTCTTCTTCTGACAGTCTGCTACGATTCACAGGTTTTCCCCAGACGCCCGAGTTAATCTTGGTTAGATTGGAAGAGTAATAAGCATCGCAGTAACCCATAGACACCCTCAAATAAACGAAGGCATTCGGCTCGCTCGATTACATTTGGAGGTTTTCAGTAGCATTTGTCTTATGTCGTAAAAGCGTGTTAGCGTATCCAAGTGTGTGACGGCCACGGTGTGTGGTCTGTGTCTCCACGCTGTTCTGTTTATCTCTCAATGTTTATTCACAGCCCTGCTAGACAGATGCAAGAGACAGCTGCTACCACACACACAACCTCGACGCTGCATAGGCCTCGCCAGGCCTGGGGGCTAGATTTAGGTTCTGCCCATGAGCAAGCCACAGGGTCTGGGGGTAAGGTGTAAAACAAGAAGGTGGAGGGGGTTGCTTTCATCTCAGTGTGAGTGTGAGAAAAGACCCAGATACTGTATGTTTGAAGCACGAGTGTTGTCCCTTCCTCTGCTCCTCCCCTTTTCAACACAAAAACTATGTCCTTTTGGATCAGAAACATCCAAGAGAGATTTAAAAAAAAAAAAAAAAAAAAACAAGACTGGAAACCACAGTGAAAACTCTTTGAGCTGCGGATTTGTTTTAGAATGCAATCTTTATTCCTCTCTCTCATTCTCTGTCTCGGTTTCTTGCTTCTCAGCTCCGCATGAGATCGAATATGTTGACAAAAGCCCCTCCAATGTCAATCTGCTTATCACTAGCCTATAGGCATTACCAACAGAATACCCACCCATACTTAGCATGCAAATGATAGTTATGTAGTGAGAAAAAGCACAGCCCGGCGAGGGGCCCAGTGGAGGAGCGCTGGTTTCCTCTAAGATAATGGGATTTGGGGAAGGACGACTCTTTTGTCTTTCATGGTCTCATTTACACATTCTGTCATTCCTGCTTTTGTTTCAGCAGGGAACTCCTGTTGATCTGTAGCAACGAAGCTCCACATGTCTTAAGTAAGTTATATAACCATAAAAAACTTTGCATACTAAAGTATCAAAACACTACACACAACGTTCCTCCAGTTTCATGACATCAATTTCAAGGTACTTTATGACTGACAGGTTATTTAGGGTGCTGTCATTTCTTCACGTCTAACTGCACCAGCTAAGTTTTAGAAACTTTTCCTTGAACAACATTCCTGTGTAAGGTCTTCTAATGTTGCTTTTTGGAAGAAAAAAAACAAAAAAAAACGTTATTATGGCTGTTGTTGCAAGACATTTGCAGGAAAGTCGTTTTTCCAATAATGTTCCAAGCGTAACCTTCTTATGCCAGCTTTAAAATGTATTATATACTCCAACTACCTGTGAGTAACTGAAGATTGTTGTAAAGCTTTTCCCCACATGTTTGTGAAGTGTGTTATTGATAACTCCAATCATTACACTCTCATCATTCTCCAAAACGTTTTGTTTAACAGCATCAAATCTTCTTCGAACTCAAATCATTAAAATGTCTTTATTTGATTATTAATCAAATAAATAACAAGGGTTGCCTTGTTAGCAATGTCAAAGTAAATCATGATTGACAGGTCGTTTAAGGTGTGGCCGACTCACTTTTACAGTTAATTGTGCCGGCTTAAGCTCTGGAAATATTTCTTTGTAAGACTGATCCTATATAGCTTTACTGTGGACAATTGTGTGAGATGATGAGGTTCACATGGCAGTGATTTAGATTGTTGTACTGAAGAGCTACACTTCCCTACATACACACACACACACACACACACACACACACACACTCCCTGTAATTACACAATAATGCATGAGCTATATTGTGAACATATTCCTGGTTTAAAGGCACTAATGCAAACCACACTGGAATGTCATATATTTCCAGTAAACAGACTGATTTTGCGTGATGACTGAATGATTTTAGTTGCTATAGAGAAGTCATTTATAAAATCTAAGACGTGAATTCAAAAACTATAACGTGGTTCCTGCAGTAAAGTTAAACACTTTTTTTTTTCAGTTGACAATCCCAGTCTTAGGGAAGCTACTTTTTTTTTTTTTCAAGCTACAAAATACTCATGATTTAAAGCAGCTAAGCTACAGCCAATCTATCCATATCCAATCTATCCATAGATAACTACACTACATGTTACTGAAAACAAGTAGCTAACTACAACTAAACTAGCTAGCTACAATACAAGCTACTGAGGAAAAACATAGCTAACTGCACCCACTGAAGCTATGTTCGACTTTTTGATATAGCCAGCTACAAGGTAATTGACGGAATCTTGCAATTGTGAATTGTCTAGCTACAAGCTACCTGTGACTTAAAATAGCTAAATTATGGCTAAACTGCCTATTTGATAAAGTAGCTAACTACAGCTACTGAAGCCACTTTGCAATTGTAATATGTCAAACTTCAAGCTGCTTATGATTTAAAATAGCTAAGCTAGGGCCAAAATACCATTTGAGAAAATTAGATCTACAAGCTCCTGAAAACAAAAGCTAACTACACCTAATTGAAGCCACTCTGCAAGTAATTTGTCAAGCTACAAGCCACTCCTGATTGAAAACAGCTAAGCTACAACCAAACGACAAGTATCTAGCTACACTACAAACTACTAAGAAAAATAGCTAGCTACTGCTAACTGAACCTATCTTGCAATTGTGACTTAAAATAGATAATAGTTACACAGCCAAACTACCCTTTTGATAAAGATATATTTACAGGCTATTCCAAAAAATTAGCTAACTACTGCTAATTGAAGCCTCTTATATAACTTGTCAAGTTATAAGCTATGATTTGAACTATATAAGCTATAGCCAAACTACATTTGGCTAATAAGACAAATTAGCCAACTATAGCCAACTGAAGCTACTTTGTCAAACTGAGGGAAATCAACCAAGATTTTCCTTTTATTGTACAGCTACTTCTTTGCACAAAATTAAATATACAGGCTTTATCAGGCATTCTTAGTAAGAAGCTAACATTACTTAACTGTAAAGCATCATCATCACTAGACCACTACTCTTGATTCAGTTCATTTCTGGAATGATCTAGCTTGCTAGTTTTATCGTGCTACTTGATGGGAAAAAAGTATCTAGTTAAGACGTTATTTTGAAAGTATCTCAGCTACTGCCATACTAGTAACATCACCTTTTTTTGTAGCTAGCTACTCTCCAACACTGGATAACAATATTGAATAAATTGGATAAAAAAAAAAAGATTTTAATGATTCACAATGGAATGAGAAATAACCACTGCTGGAATCCATGTCTCTTGTCTACAAAGAATTATGTAAAAAAAAAAGAAAAGAAAATGAAATAAAAGAAAAAAGGAGAGGAATGGAGCTTGATGGGCGGAGGGAGTGGACGAACGTGAGGATGGATAGGAAGATGGAGAGAGTGGTAGAAGGAGGAGGCTAAATGCTTGTACATGGGGCCGTCATCTGGCTTTCGTCAGCTCCAATTTCTCAGAGATGGAATGCAAAACAACAGAGGTCTAATCTAGAGTGAAGGAATGAGAGACAGAGAGAAAGGGAGCGCAAGAGCGGGGGGGAGGGGGGGATGAAAGTGAATGGAGAATGGACTGAGAGAACGAGTAGAAGAAAATTTAAATATCTTTGTCAGGAGGGAAATTGGTGACCGTGATTGGTAACAAGACAGTCAAGGGTTGGTTGGGTGATAAGTGTAAACATACAGTACATATACAGTACATAACTCCAAATATGTACGTCAGAACACACACACAAACACACACTTATGTGTAAATGTACACGTCTCAAACTTTCTGTAAATTGTATATAGTAAGGTGTTCCACAAGTTTCCATGTTCTGACCGTTCATATTTCATACATCTCTACAGTACTTACAATGATAACTGTGGCTTATCCTAAGCCAAAATTAGTAACTTGTGAATCTTTTAATACTATGTGCAATATAAACAGTAAACTGTGGACAGATTTAATCCATCTGGAGCATCCGTTGTGTCCCTCCACCCGCTCACCTGGCTCCTCCCTAGGAAACTTTTAACCCAGCAACCCCCACCGGATCATCGTGATCATGATCAACAGTGAGCCACTGATGAGTTCTGCATGTTAAAACAAGCGCAGGGAATGAAAAAAAGCAGCGTATGATTGCATGTGTGTTTGACAGAGCGCAAGAGAGCGTGAGAGAGAAAGGGAGACGAAAGACAAGTGAGCAAACGTGATGGACTGAGATCAAGTAAAATGTATACCAACCTGTTACCAATACTATACACAAAGCAGGGGGCTGGGGTGCAGTGTTTTTCCTAAAATGGAGTTGCCCTGGTGGTTCTGTTTGACTTCTCGGCCTGCTCTGTTTACCCGCCGGTGCTTCAGCTATGGTCCTGAGAGAGAACTGAATGAATTAGAGATTAACCAGAGTGCACGAGGCCACTTGCAGTGATTTATCACTGATTAAACAGGGCTGCCATGCAACAGTTTTAACAGATGCTGGACAAACAAAAACAAATCCAGAATTAACGGTACTACGTGCACTGATCTGTCAACTGTATAATATTATACATAATTGGGGTGTAACACAGTGCCACTGTCTGTAACTGTTTAGTGTTCCAAATATCAGTATCCGTATTTCTGTATTCAGATTTTAACCCAGAGTAGGCACAGCCTAAACTGGAATTGATTATTTTTTTTGCTTGTTTTTTTTTTTTTTTTTTTTTAATGAACCCTACCACTTTCTCTCAGGAAATGCTGAAAAGAAACCCAGAGGTAGAAATAGCAGCAATGTCAGCATGGTGTGTGAAATCTAAATCTCACAGTTCCTTAACCTCAGCTACATCACTCGAGTCCATAATTGCTCTCAACTAGAGATATTTGCCCGGGGACTGGGGCAAATATCCCACTCACGCAGTTCTTATTTTTCTTTCTACCTGCCTGTGATATTTTCTAACAAATTTAACTGGTCGATTTCCCAAAATATAAATAACTAGTAACCGAATTTAAACCAGTATGACCCTGACCAGACAGTTACTAAGGACGAACGCTGTAAATGCTCCGTGCAGTGCCACATGTTCATGTTCATGTGAACATGGTCCAAATATATCTATCTGTATTCAGACTTAAACCTCAACTGGCCGTAGCCTACGAAAGGATTTTGTTTGTGTGGTTGTTTAAATATGCACCCTACCACTGTTTAGAACACTGTTTGTCTGTTCATTCTGAACAATGCATTTGTATTCGGTTATATTCCTAATACCTAATAGCCATTATCTACAGGAATGCAAGCCACATAAGCATGAGTATGATGGAAAGAATCTGCAGGGAAATAGCATTGCATTGTTGAAGATTCAGCCTCAGTGTCAGAATTACTCTGAATTGCATTCTTTAAAATCAAGGCAAAGTAGTGGTTGATACAGGAATTGTGACGTTTCATTGACCTCCAAAATGAGTATGAGATTAAGTTACAGTGTAGAAAGAAAGGCAGCATGAAGAGCAGTGAAGACTGCTTTACAGGCAGTTAATTACAGTTCAGAAATACTTCCACATCCAACATCCATGAACATACTTCACTAAACAGTAACATGTTTTGTGTGTTAAAAACTCTGACACAGGCTAGTCTTTCCAAATCCCAAGCCCATGGGACTGTTACATTTTTTGCAGATCAAACCAATTCTTGGTGTTCTCATTACATGCCTTAGGGCCTTAACAATGTTTTGGCATTTTTACCACACTCTCCACATGTTGTGCTTGTAAGTTTAGTCTGACAAGAGAGTGAACGATTCACATTTCGCGACTATAAGCGATGCATATCGTCGTATCTCGTTTGCAGCACAGGAAGACCAAAAGGTGGTCTGGCACTGAGGAAACTACGGAGCAGTGTGAAAAATGACACATTGTCGTCAGAGCATGTGTGGGAAACAGACAGATAGAAAGTCGATCATTTTTTTATATATAAAAATGTAGATTTTATATATAATGTTTATATACTACGAAACAGGTCTATCTTGGTGGCCGTGCTCTCTTGCTGGATGACCCTGCCTCTCATTCACAGGTTTTCTAGGGCTCACTGTTGAGGATGAAAATTATGTAAATCATATGCCATGGCCTTCACAAACCCAATCTCAACCATTTGAGGTTCTTGGACTGACGTCTTAGACAGCCACAGCGCTCTCCAGCACCATCGTCAAAAATACCATCTCAGTGAATATCTTTTGTAAGAACATTGTTCAGTACAGGTACACTTGGAAAATCTAAGACAAGGAGCATTAAAGCTGTTCTGTTTGGATTTCCTTTATTGTTTCCCCCTTCAATCTGCCAAATTGATGCACAATTAAATTGAATAGAACTGAAGTGATTCTTTGAATGAGATATCTTCAGAAAATAAAGTGAACACTTTGTTCTACTCTTCTCTTTTTTTAGGTTGCTTTTTGTGTTGAAACAGTTCCCAGCTGGGGTAAAAGAATGGGAAATAAGGAAAGAAAATTACATTCTTGGAAAGTTCACAAACAGGGACTAGACAGCGAGAGCTTCTCGCTTGTGTACATTTACAGGCCTCAAAGTTAATCGCCAGTTATTCCGAACATTTCTGCAAGTTCTGCAAGAACGTCCACATACCATATAATTTTTGCTGCGTGGTTGATTGGGGTGTACTTGTATGGTGCTGTCCAACGAGAACCGCAGACATGTTATGACTGACAGCAGTAAATCACCAGTATGAACTCCAGACAAAGTTTGACAGTACAGAAAATCTCACATTGTCATGCCACAGCAGTTAGTTGGAGTTAAAAGAATCTGCATTTGAACCATGTTTGCCTATGGCCAATATGGGAGGAATGACCAATTTGGTGACAAAGCATTTACAGACAATGCTATGTGCGTAAATGAAATCAATTCTTTGCTCTACTACATCCATAATGACTACTACTTATTGCAAAACACACCAGCAGAACCGAAATACATCCACTAAGACCCTGAAAATCAACAGCTATGTGTGATGTATGCATGTCATAAAAGTTTATTCCTTTGTAATTTAATTATTGATTATAGTTCGTTTCAGTCACGAATCGAGTCTCCAGCTGGTCCTAACGCACCACAATGATTTATTAAGACTCTCTGCACCCAGCGTCGCTATAAATATAACCTTTATTACAGCAACCACTGACCCGATCTCTGCTCTTTAACCCATACAGCCAGCCATTTTTCAAACACAAGCACACACAGGCTCTCTTTGCACTCTCAGGCATCAATCCCGCATGTTCCTGGTCCATATCCTTTTGTTTTGTTAGTATGATAATTCACTGCCTGTTTGGAGTGGCTTTGGCGTGTATACTGCGAAATGTTGGTGCAATAAATCAATCAGGGCTTTTCAAACAATAGTTGTACAGTTTAGTGCAAATGTATGCACACCATTAAAACCAAATGAAGAAGACACTTCTCAGTGGTAACTTATATCACCCATTCTTCTTGAGATACATACATGCTTAAATATTGTGTATATATTGTTAACTGAGTACGCAACACACGGTCCCCGGTTCGATCCTGAGCTTGAGTGTGGAGTTTCCATTCATGTTTGTGTGGAGTTTCCGTTCATGTTCTCCTCGTGGATTTCCTCAGGATTCTCCAGTTTCATCCCACCTCCCAAAAATAGGCCAGTAGGTAGATTGGCTAGTCTAAATTGCCTCTGTGTGTGTGTGTGTGTGTGTGTGTGTGTGTGTGTTTCCCTGCATTGGACTGGCGTGTGTTCCTGCCTCATGCCCGTGGTTCTCAGGGTGGCATCTGGATCAACCCTGACCAAGATAAAGCTCTAACTAAAGATGAATGAAGTATGAAACTGGGAAACTAGAGTTATGTTTTGCTTTTCAGCCTGAAATCATACTTTGCTGCAAAATCTTTTGCACTCTATTCTACTCTATTCTGTATTTTTCTCTATTTCTAAGCTAAAACGGCAACGAACACGTAATAATTTCATTGTTCCTTAACCAATACCATATTAGGATCATTTGTGTAAAACACCACTTTTTTGTGTAAAAGTCCACAGATTTCCATTTCATCTCAGCGTGCATTTCAAGTCTGCTCTTTCCAGTAGCCACGCCCACACCGATACGCTCGTATTTATCCAATGAGGAATTGCACGCTAGGAAAAACAAAGCCTCTGATTGGCCAGAACGCGCCGATGGTTTCAAGGCGCCCCGTGGAGACGCGCTGCATGCTGAAGCGTCAATGAGGGAGGAGGCGGGAGGCTGGAAACCGTCTTCCCCTCAGCGCGAGGCCAATGTGGAGTCAGTGGATCGGCTCGAGCGAGGTGGCGGACGCGACTAACCAGTTTGTGAAAGAAAGTTAGACACCGGCGTTGTTTGGAACCCAGGAAAAAGGGAAGGTCGGAAAGAAAACAAAACCGTTTTCCGACGACAACAATGAAGTCGCGGAATAAGGGCACGGATACCTGAGTTTTGTGCGGAAACAAAAGAAGCTGGATTGTAAGTTTGTGAATAACGTTCCGAGAGGGGGGTCGGTTACGCTTCATCCGGGGATTTTCCTAGTTATTGAGTCTCGAACTTTGATTTTTTTTCCCCCGGCGGATTTATCTTTTTTAAAGTAAGTGAATTCTTATTAATTAATGACATTAATTAAGGTTGTGTATTCATTGTTTACTGTGTAGTTAATGGGATACGAGAGAGAGCGGACTGTAGCTGGAAGTCAGTGGCTGAATCCCAAATGGCTCCCTGCTGGACATACAGTGCACTGCTTAGGGTGTAGGAGCCATTATTTTATCCCGTTTACACCTAGTAAACACGTGTAGGGATTTGGGAGGAGGTTGATATTCGGTCACAGGTGAAGTTAGTCCTGGTTTTTGTGTGTGCGTGTGCGCGCGCGTTTTTTAATCGAAGTGTGTGGTTCACTTTTCCAGGATGGCTGTTTGGAGCCAGGTGGTGGTGCGCGCGCTCGTGGCGTTTTTTCTGCTCCTCAGGTCGAGTTGTGGTCAGTACCACGGTGAGAAGGGGATCTCCGTGCCAGAGCACGGTTTCTGCCAGCCCATCTCCATCCCTCTGTGCACAGACATCCAGTACAACCAGACCATCATGCCAAACCTCTTGGGTCACACAAACCAAGAGGACGCGGGTTTGGAGGTGCACCAGTTCTACCCGCTGGTTAAAGTGCAGTGCTCTCCGGATCTCAAGTTCTTCCTGTGCTCCATGTATGCACCGGTGTGCACCGTGCTGGAGCAGGCCATCCCTCCGTGCCGCTCTCTCTGTGAGCGGGCACGGCAAGGCTGCGAGGCGCTCATGAACAAGTTCGGCTTCCAGTGGCCCGAGCGGCTGCGGTGCGAGAACTTCCCAGTGCACGGAGCAGGAGAGATCTGCGTTGGGCAGAACACGTCGGACACCGGCAAGCCGACGTCGGAACCGACGCCGGACGTGGAGGAAAATTTCACACCGCGCCCGAATGATAGATTTGGTCACCCTTTCTCGTGCCCTCTTCAGCTCAGCGTGCCTTCCTACCTCAATTATAACTTTTTGGGAGCCAAAGATTGCGGCGCACCCTGCGAACACTCTCAGCCACACGGACTCATGTACTTTAAAGAGGAAGAGGTGAAGTTCGGGCGCCTTTGGGTCGGGGTTTGGTCCATACTGTGCTGCCTGAGTACTCTCTTTACAGTCCTCACTTATCTTGTGGACATGCGGCGCTTCCGTTATCCGGAGCGTCCTATCATCTTCCTGTCCGGCTGCTACTTCATGGTGGCTGTGGCATACGTCACCGGGTTCCTCCTGGAGGACCAGGTGGTGTGCGTTGGCAAGTTTGGGGACAACGGCTACAAAACGGTGGCGCAGGGAACCAAAAAAGAGGGATGCACTATCCTGTTCATGATCCTGTACTTCTTTGGAATGGCCAGCTCTATCTGGTGGGTGATCCTCTCTCTGACCTGGTTCCTGTCTGCTGGCATGAAGTGGGGACATGAAGCCATTGAGGCCAACTCGCAGTACTTCCACTTGGCAGCGTGGGCTGTACCTGCTGTGAAAACCATCACGGTGCTGGCGCTCGGCCAAGTAGACGGCGACCTACTGACGGGCGTCTGTTTTGTAGGCATCCACGACGTCGCGGCGCTGCGTGGCTTCGTCCTCGCACCTCTTTTCGTCTACCTCTTCATCGGGACGTCCTTCTTGTTGGCCGGATTTGTGTCCCTCTTCCGCATCCGCACCATCATGAAGCACGACGGCACCAAGACGGAGAAGCTGGAGAAGCTGATGGTGCGCATAGGCGTCTTCAGCGTGCTCTACACTGTCCCCGCGACCATCGTCATAGCGTGTTACTTCTATGAACAAGCCTTCCGCGAGCAGTGGGAGAAGACCTGGCACATGCAGACGTGCAAGCGCTTTGCAGTCCCATGTCCCGCCGCCGACTTCGCGCCCATGTCCCCGGATTTCACCGTCTTCATGATCAAGTACCTCATGACCATGATCGTCGGGATCACGTCCGGATTCTGGATCTGGTCAGGGAAGACGCTGCAGTCGTGGCGCAGGTTCTACAAGCGGCTCGGAAACGGGCAGGGCGAGACCACCGTGTGAAATTTTGGATAGACGTTCAGTTCAGGACTGCCAAGCAGACATGTCTCAGAACTGCAGCCTGGATTAAAAAAAATGCCTGCCTGATGTAAAATGCCTGCAGGAGGACTTTGCTCAGATAATCCACCCACACCAAATAGATCACCTTGTGACACTTAAATACTTGAACTTTTAGCCCTGACTGTCTACACTTTTTTTTTTTTTATTTTTTTATTTTTTTTTATTTTTTTTTTTTAAGAAAAAACGGTTCTGTGCCTTGTCAAAAAATGCTTTGTTTGACATTGTAATGGCGAGAGAATCATCTCCGCAGTGGCCAAAACGTAGTATTTTAATCTTGTGCCTTGTAATGTTGTCCAGACCCTGTATGTTTTTCATCCTTTTTGTTTTGCACAGATAGTGCAGGATTTTTATACATGTTAAATGTCCTTTTAGAAGTAGATGCGTTCAGTTCATGCGACTGTAAGACTTGAGGAGTTTTTACGGTTTAGTGAAGAATTCAAACTGACGGGCTCGGATGATGTGGCTGTGATTGGTGGGATTAAATGTAGGAGTTCAGAGGAGAGAGAAAAATCTTTTTTTTTTTTTTTTTTTTTAAATTTCATATTACTTTTTAAAGACATTACATGTATTTATTTAAAGTAAACTCATTTTTAAGACCATATTCTCCATTCAGCAGTTTCACTTAATAAAGTGAGTAGATTTTTAGTACTTCTTGATGTATTGATTTTTTTTTTCTGAAAAGTTTCTTTTAATATTTTTCTGTGCTAAAATGTGGGGCTTTTTTTGTTTGTTTTTTTTTCCCATTAGCTTGACTGCAAAAAAGAAAATCACCCCATCAGCACAGATTTATTTTACAAACTATTTCAGTTTAGGAACATATATGTATAAACTTGTAGAATATTACCTGTAGTCTTTCATTTGAATTTTTCATTAGATTCCAGTCCAGGATTAATAACTTCCATTATCACAGAAATCAACGCAAAATCAAGCAATCTTCCTCCACAATATTCACAGGAGCTTGCATTTTTTTCAAAATTACCGCAGATTTGGACCAAGACGCGTGATGTGATGTCATCACAATACGTAATCAGCCAAAGCCCTCTTTGATTCACGTGCGTCGAACACGAGTACAGCTAAAAGTTCTCATTTACCGACAAACATCACTCAAAGACCATGCAAAACAGTCTGCGACTGCGATTTCGCCAATTCAAGTCGTTTTCCACAAAAAAGCACCAAAAACTCAAGTTGCATCGCAAATTTTGAAAAAAGTTGCAAGCGTTCTTGCAGCAATAACAAAAACTTCCGTGAAATCCTGTACAGATTACATAAAGGTGGGTTGTGATTTCCACCTCTGAACAAAATATGCTTCATGACTCCTGAGGTTCTCCAGACCTCACTTTGAAAACCATATTGTCTGTTCTCCGTCTAGGAACCGAATCTAGTTTGTTAGTTTTGTTTTGTTTATCCCTGTAGGCCATGTTTTATAGTGGTTGGTCAATTTGTGTATACATTTTCGCAAATTACGTTGGGGCATTTCTATATGTTCGACGTAATTGGTCATTAAAACTGATTGTAGCTTTAAAGTTGTAACACCCTAACAGCTCCTTTTTACAAGCCTCCCTATTAACTGATTTGATTGGCGTGACCGTGTGTGCCAGAGGGCCGCAGCCTCCGAGAGCTACACGGTTATTTGGGAGTTCTCCAGGAAGTGTAAATGTTGCTTTTAAGAAGCAGGTTGAGATAAGAGCTAACACAATAACAGGAGATAATCAGGAGCTGGTGTGAAGTCTGTTGTGCTGCTTTTGAGGCGACAGGAAGAGTGGAGATGCGGCGAGGCACACAATCCCTCAGTCTTCCTCAGGCGCGTGCTGAAACGCAGTAGCTCAACATTCCTCAGTTTAAGGTAAAAGCTTAACCTTGTGTTTGGGTTTGTGTTGGGGGTTGTTGGGGTTACTGTATCCACAGCTTAGCTCAGAGGGGGGGTTGGGGCTGAAGGCTCTAGGCAAAAACTTCCAGCACTAATGTTTGAGATACAGCAATGGAAAATGTATTCATTTATTATTATTCTTTTTATAAAGCCCCTTTGTAAATACCATAAACATATGACAGATGTGTATTTTTTCATGTGTTACATTTTGTAGAACATAAAGGACCAAAATGAGAAAAAGGTTACACAATCAGAAGTTCATTACGTGCGTGTGTGTGTGTAGGTTTTTAAGACACCTCACGACATTATTTTTCACATGCGGACTTGACAAATGTAGTGCAAGTGTTTTTATTTATCCACATACGTGATCACATAGAATTCATGTGATGTGTGTGTTCAATTGAATTCTCATGTACAAGTTCAGCGCCTAGTGAAATTTTTTTTTTCCCACGTGATCACATACGACTCACATAATCATGTAAGGAAAAGCTTGAGTAATTGTACTGTATGCAAGTACAATTTTGGAAGATTTATACAATTCAAACTATTGAGTATTATTGATATTTATACTTGTACTCCAGTACTTAAGCACATACTTTTTACTTCTTACATTTTTGTCATAACCTTCAAACTACTCATTAAATTAGCAAAAAACATTTTCTCTTGCCCAGCTGTTATTCCAGTCAGGTATGTTTACGTGTTTTTCGATTTTTATTCCTGCCATCCAATCAAAGAAACGGTTAGCTTTATGTTTCAGCCCCTCCAAGATTTTGCAATTTTGCGAAAATCAAGCAAACTTTTTTCAAATTTTTTCAAAATTACCGCAGATTTGGACCAAGACGTGTGATGTAACATCATCACGACACGCATTCAGCCAAAGCCTCTTCGATTCACGTGCGTAGAACACGTGCACAGCTAAAAGGTCTCGTTTACATCACTCTGAAAGACCGTGTAAAACTATTACCTGTAATTCTATTTCGCCAATTCAGGTAGTTTTCCAAAAACGCAAGTTGCATAGCAAATTTTTTTTAAGCCCCAGCAAAGTCAAGCACTTTTTGGCCACAACAATCACACAAAAAAACCTCTGCGAAATCCTGTATGGACTGAATGTTTGGTGAATTTGCCGCCTAGTTTTGTTTTGGTCATGTCCCCAGTTTTGTTTTGGTTTCCAATGCGGTTATTAAAATATAATTAACCAGCAAGCCGATTTTTTTTTTATTTGTCTGAGCAGAATATTGGATAGATATTTCATCAAATGAATAAATAAATGAAAATTCATGTCTGGATTGTTAACATTTGATTGGTTTAAGAAGACTGATTGACTTTCTCTCAACTAGATTTTCGACTCAATACTTCTACTTTTAACCACATTTTTTACACGCTTTTACTTGCGTACAGTTCCTCTGTAATTTTTCACCCCAATGTGTCAGGAACTGAAGTCAAAACATGCCAAAAAAGATTATGGACCAGTATTCATTTATTCATTTTGTGTTAATGAACTTCAGATAATACCTCATAATATGACTAACTAGGAAAGACCTTTCTTAAGCCAGTGGTGTTGATGATAATTGTTTAATTGCACGTCACATTCATTCCTCTGCACACACGCAAAAGGAACTGGAACCTCAGATTAAATCATTTTGTTCTAAATCTAACCTGACATCCGATCATGTGGGTGTGACATTGCAGATATACGATCCTCGAACTGCTCATCGCATGCAATCTGTCAAACCAATCTAAACAATTGCTGTAATTTACAGCTTGGTACATGTGAAGTGTCTAGGAATACCCACCCAGTAAATACAACTTGCTCACTTAACCTCAAAATCAGGAAATACGCCGCCTGCTAGACCTGTTTTTAGTTGTGCAGACAGAGGTGTGTTAATAATAGTGACGCTTATAATGCTAAATATGTCAAGTATGTACTACATCATGTGCCATGTGCTAGTTATGTGGTGAATACAGATCAGTGCAATCCAGGATGTGCTGAAGAATCAGTATGAGCTAAAGATTTATAATCTGTAATTTGACGAGAGATGCAGGAACTCAAATCAAGCTGCGTTAACTGTACCTGTTCATCTAACCAAACTTGTAATGATATACGTGATAATCTTACATTTAATTAAATGTCCGAAATTGTTTATCGGATTATGTATGAACAGGTTAGCTAGCTATATGTGTGAAAAACGTGAAATGCATAATTGAATTGTAAACAGTACTCTATCGCAGTGGTTTGTTTGCTGTCCAAGTTATCCCAATCGATTTTTTTCCACATTTGCTTACTGTTAACTTGTGTGTAGAGCTGAAATGTAACGCTACGTTAATCTTAATGTAAACCAATCAAATTGAACCTGCAACAACTTCCAAATTCCAGTATTAACCCTTGTTTGAGTGTATAAAATGTTTTGTACTTAACTAGTAAACATTTGTACATTTGTAAAATGGATCAAATAAATGAAGTATTTTCATTATACATATTTTCAGAGAAATCATTTTGATGACCTGCTAAAGACTAAGAGCGATCCTGTTAGGTCCGGTTTCAAATAGAGATGCACCGATACTAAATTTCTCAGTCGATACCGATAAGCGATTATTCAGAGTGATATCGGCCGATAACCGATACCGATAGTTCTGCCTTTTATACCTTCTTTTAAATTAATAATAATTAATTCTGAAAGAAATGCAAATAAAAACTTTATTCTCTCCATTTCAACAAGTTGTTTCACAGTAACTGGTC
>JANDJT010000021.1:9353964-9366354 GCA_024331685.1 Stegophilus panzeri | reverse complement strand
TGTAGCAAAGTGTCATTTCTTCAGTGTTGTCACATGAAAAGATATAATCAAATATTTACAAAAATGTGAGATACTGTGTATATATAGATACCTTTTTGTCAACTCATCTTCATTTAAGTCTTTCAACGGTGTACTGAACCTTTAATCCAGCACGGCAAAAAAAAATAATTTAAAAAATTGACTCGACGCTGAAATTCCCACTTCACTGCTGCTCACTTCTGGTGTAAAATTTTATCAGTGCAGAGATTACAGAGATTACAAACTGTAGTTTTTTCGTCATTCCACACAAGTGACATCATCTTTACACACAGCACGAAATCCATGTGTTTTCCCATCCTCTTTTGATTGACAGGATATAATCGGCCCTGATCATCGGATGTTTTTAAACTATTTTTTATTATTGGCTGATACATCGGTGCATCTCTAATTTCAAAGCTTTTCTAACCGATTAATGTAGCACTTTGGATGCCTGTGTAGTGTTATAAGACATTTACCGTGAAGCTGTAGGCTCCAAACTCAGATCTGAAACCAACTATATATTTTTTGTGACTGCTAAAAAAAAAAAAACCTAATTCTGATGCAGTGCTTCTTGTTGGCATGTTTTAAACCAGACTGAGTCAAATCTGACCAAACAAAACACGACTTGTCCTGCATAGGTGCATTTCGCAGTTGTCTATAACGGGGACATGTAACTCCAGTCTTAGACAGACATACAGTACCTCAGAGGAAATTAAGCGTGAGAGCTGGCTTTAGACATAACTCAAACCCAAACCTTTGGTGTGCATCCATTTACTTCAGGTCCTGTTTGTTTGCGATCCACATCAATCTTAATGCAGACACGTCCCCACGGCGTAGCGCTTACAATGGCCTTTGTGCTGTACAGGTGCCACTTTCTCAGGCTTCCTGAGAAAAAACAGATGGGTCAAGTCTCAGGTAACCAGAACCCCCTTCCTCAGATTGTTCCCTCTCCCTCAGTCCCACGAGATACAGTTGCATAAATCGGATCGATATCCAGCGTGGACAACGCATTTACTTTTGTTAAACATTGTTTCCGAGATGTTTACCCGATGTAGGAGTGTTGTCCCAACAGATGGCCCCAGTGGTATGACCAGATATCTGATGTCTGCTTTCATGTTGAGAGAGTTACAACCAGAGCACTGTACACAGTGCCAGAGATACATTCTTTCCTGAAATATAATATTTCCTCTAAGATGGCGGCATATGGGGTTAATAATGTTCAGAAGGACAAACATTAAGGAAGAAAACACTTAGGATGCGTGCTGTTAAATATCAGGAAAATAGTCAGCGATGGGGTAGTGTGATGAGGCCTGACACGAAGCAGAGTTAGTGCAACACCCTGAATGTGACATTGTCCAATAACAGCAGGTCCTGCATTGTTTTAGTGTTTTATTCCACTTATAACATGGCAATTTCCCAATGATTACAGTTTTTTCGTTATTAAAGCATACTTTTTTGTTCATCGTTGTTAGTTCATCGTTGTTAATTCCTCAACAGAAGTTAGTTCCTGTTATCACTTACATTATAGCAGATGCATTCATAAACATTGTTTCATCAGCAGGCTCCTCTTTATGTTTTTAAGTTAATCAGCCTATACAGGATTTTGCGGAGTGTTTTTGTGATTGTTGCAGCCAAAAAAGAACATTTGTGATGCAATTTGCAGAGTTTTTTCTGCTTTTTTTAAACGGAAATCTATTTGAATCTGCGAAACCACAGTTGCACGTAATAGTTTTGCACGGTCTATCACAGTGGTGTTTGTTGGTGCACGTGAATTGAAGAGGGCTTTAGCCGAGTGTGCATTGTGATGACGTCACATCACGCGTCAAAGCCAAATCTGCGGTTTCTGAGATCGCAAAGACCGAAAAAAAAAGAAAAAAAAAACCACGAAGCTTGTTGCTGATGTTCCTGTGTTGGAAAGTTACAGCTTGCAAAGAGCTGACACTGGAGACTCCTTCCATAAAGTTTGTGGCAGTGGTAGCTCAGACGTTGGACTTCTGACTGGAAGGTAATAAGTTTAAATCCCAGCACCACCAAGCTGCCACTGTTCGGCCCTTAACCCTCAACTGCTCAGTTGTATAGTCGCTCTGGATAGGGACGTCTGCCACATGTAAATAAATGTCTCCCTGCGACTGAGTTGCTTCAGTAGAAAGGATAATGTATTGGAATGAGTGCATTAATATAGACATGTGATTTGAATTATAGCTGGAAATAATGTCAAAGTTTCTGAAAATTAATCAACATTCGATTTTGACCAATCAGAATCGAGAATTCAATAGCGAATCGAACTAACTGCTATGGATCACTTGGTATAATTATGAAGGCTCGGTGCAAGAGTACATCTTATTTAGGGATTTCATTAACTAAGCCTTTGACTTGGGATATTTGGAAATGTGAACGAAAATCTATTTTGATAGCAATCTATTTTGGGTAGAGCGAGATGTCTCTAGAGAGGTGTTTTGTTTTGTTTTGTTTGTTTCTTTACCTGTGTTTTATCTGGAGATGAAACTGATTAAAGCACAGAGGACTCCACGTTCCTGCCTCACTGGACTCGTTTCCCATATACACAAAGAAAATGTAGTTGGACACAGACGTGAGCTCATAGGTATTCTACACCCATCCCCCCTTTACCCTAACACACACACACACACACACACCCCCTTCCCCCATTCCCCCATTCCTCTCTGGCCCTCATCTGGTAGTGTTCAGGCCTGGTGTGCTGCTGAGAAACTCGATCTTCCCTCTGGGTTTCAGCTATAGCAGAGCCTCACAGCCGAGGGCCTCGCTCTCACATATAACTAACAGCATACACATAGAGTCGCAACGCTATGCAGCTCCATTTATAACCATCTACAGCGTGTTTCTCAAAACAAACACTCTCCACCATGGTTCCTGTTAAAGCTGAGAGGAAAACTCTGCTTGTTAGGGGAATAAATCTTACAGCAGACCATAATCTCAGCCAAGGAAATGCATCCACGACTGCAGATCCCGAGATCCGGAGAGCCCGAGGCGGGCCGTGTGTTTTCACTTCCTCTCACTCCCACGTTTCTCCTCTTAATTCTCTCCCTCCATTTTTCATGCCTTTCTCTTTTTCCTCTTTCTTTGCATAACACTTTGTTCTTTCCTCTTCTCTAACACTAATACTTTATTTCTTCCTGATTAGACTTCTTTTTTTAATGATTGGGATACACCACTGATATTAAATTTACCAAATGAATGTATACATTAAGGTAAAACAAAACAGTTCAAACGTCCTTCACAACAACCTGTGTGCATGTTTCAGATAATTAACTTAAAACATGGATTAGAAAATAGCGTGATAGCATTTCTGCCTGTCCCGCCTCACTATATTCATACTTTACCTTGAAATATAATCATATATAATCATCTTAGGCTTGAAGCATCTTTTTCCATGAGTCATCCATTATATAGGTTCTGAAAAAATGTACATTGAAAATCATGGGAAGAAGAAAAGTTCTCTTATTTCCTTTTTTTGGCTTATTTTCAGTGATATTGTGATAGAAACTCAACCACATTTTACATATTTGCTAATTCTATGTTTAAAAAAAACAAAAAAAAGCAATCGTGTTACTAGTTTAAAAGAAAAATACAGCTTAATCAGTAAAAAAAATCGACTTTTTAAAAATGTTTTCGACGATTCCGTTTTTTGAACAGAAAAATAATCATGGATAAGAGTTATAAGGGTTAAACAGCATCACGATCATGAGGTTAATGTTCATTAATACTTCTTACACTCATCATTAGAGGTACAGTAAAGACAAACAAGGACCTATGACTGACTTCCGGCTGAATGGACCATGATTCTTCAGTTTCTTTCTCTCTGCTCAAAGCTCTTGAAGGTTTGATGTCGAACAGTGTATATAGAGGGTTTGTCTTGGAAATCATGGGGCATGCAAACGTTTGTACTACCATACTGAGACATATCAGATAAAAGCAATCAGAAAATGACATCATAACTGAGTGTTACCCAGACTACTGGCTGACTCGTCCTGACTGGGATTACTCAAGTGCATGTAAACGCAGCAAATAAATTTGTGATTTGTTGATAATATTCCAGATTATCATGGAAACCTTGCTAGGTCTGTTTCAACGAATCCAGTCCGTTTCTAGTCTAGTCTATAATATTTACTCATATGAAGCATGAAGCAGTGTGGAAACTAAAGTTATTTCCTCAAGGTACTGTGTAAGACTGTGTATACAGGACTGTGCAAACATTTTAAGCACATGCAAAGAAATGCTGTACAGCAAATATGCTTTCAATATACTGGGTAGTGGTGGCTTGATGGTTAAGGCTCTGGGGTTCAAACCCCAGCACTGCTTAGATGTCACTGTTGGGGCCCTTGAGCAAGGCCCTTAACACTTTCTGCTCCAGGGGGTGCTGTATCATGGCTGTCCCTGCACTCTGACCCCAACTTCCTGACATGCTGGGATATGTGGAAAATAAGAATTTCACTGTGCTGTAATGTATATGTGACAATAATGATTCATTATCATTATAATGAAATTAACTGTTTCTACATGTTTAAAAAATATACAGTAAACAGTAGTAAATGAAACAGCCAATATTTGGTTTGAGAAAAAAAACAAACAAATAGTAGTCTCCGGTACAGTGTGTGCAGTTTTATAAGGAAATGAGCTGTAAGTTTTATTGAGCATCTTGCAGAACCAGCTACAGTTCTTCTGGAAAAATTTGACTGTCGCACTCGCTTCTTATTTTTGCAGCAAAACCCAGCAGCCTTCATTGTGTTTTTTGTCTGAAGTGTTCTTTTACGTAATATACTGCTTTCTTTACTGACATACAAACTTTTTTTCTGTAACATTTAATTTTGTGCTGGAAAACTAATGTTTTGGAATTGAAAATGTTTTTCGTATTGATTTGATAATGTAGAAGTCATTAAAAACAAAAACTGTTACAGTTTGTATAAAAAATAGGCTGCCTAAAACTTTTGCACAGTACTGTATTATTATTATTATTATTATTATTATTATTTACAAGTAAAGAATAACTATGAAATGATTCAATAAATTCACTAACACTATACTGTATGTATTTCACTTTAATTTTATCATACGATACTACATATCCACGACCCTTCATCTTAATTTGCTCATTATAACCAGAACAAGAAACTACAGTCTGCATAAAAGTGCTACATTTTACCTACTTGACATATGCTGCAACAACAATAAAAGTAATAACAATAATAGTACCATTTTAAAAAAAATCTGAAACTATTAAAAAAAAAAGAAAAAAAGATTGATGATCAATTGTAAAATAAAACCAATAAGTTAAATAATAATAATAATAATAATACAAACTCCCATATATATTCCATCCATTTTCCATACCGCTTATCCTAAACAGGGTCGTGGGGAGTCTGGACCCTATCCCAGGGAATTCTGGGAACGAAGTGGGGGGACAGGGTGCCAACCCATTGCAGGACACACACAAACACACACACACACACACTACGTACAATGTAAAGTCTACAGCGCATGTCTTTTGACCCAGAGGAAATCCCTGAATCACAAGGAGAATATGCACGCTCCGCACACACAAGGTGGAGGCAGGAATCAAGCCCCTAACCCCATAACAAAGGTGCGAGGCAAACGTGTTAAACATTAAGCCACTAAGCCACCAACCACCACCCCCAAATATATAAATACTACTACTACTACTACTACTTCCAATAATAATAATAATAATAATAATAATAATAATAATAATACATTGGATATAAGTCTAAAAAGTATTTCAATTCTGCCGGAAAACCACAGACCTGGCGACCCTGCCTAGTCATTTGGTGAGGAATTTTTTTGTTTTCTGTTTTTTTGGGGGTGTTTTGTTCAGACAGCGCCTCTGTCGCCACCTAGCGTCCAAACTACCATCTCAAGCATGTTTTTGCTAAACCACCTACTTCTAACACACACACGGCAGTTACAAATTTTCAAGAAAATAAAACTTCTGAATATGTACCGAGTGTGTGTGAGAAAAGATCACAAACCAGTATGTGCTTTTATGACACATTTTATTTAAAAAAACAAAAACAAAAAAACCAAGACAAAAGCAAAATAACAATCTCTTCTATGTCCACAAACCATCTGGACCAAGTCCTCTCCAGTTTAAAACGCAAGCTAAGAAGTGGACAAAAAAGCTAAACGTGCAGTGACATCATCATCGTGTGTGTGTGTGTGTGTGTGTGTGTGTGTGTGAGAGAGAGAGATCAGTGGAGTTATTTCGTCGCCCCCTGAGTGTTGATCAGCGATCGTTCTTATGTAATGATAAAACAGGGCCTTATTGCGTTATGTATTATTTTAACAAACGGGGAGCAGTTGTCTGAACGGAGAGACGAAACAAACAAACCAAAAAAAAAACAACATGCATCACAAACAGCTACAACACAAAGCTGTCGCTCCCTTGTTGTGTGCAAATGTCACGTACAAAGGAAAACGCAGCACACGTTTTATCATCCGACTGTAATTGCATATTAGAGGAATATCACGTAGGAATAGACGTGAATGATTTAGTGTCTATCCTGCAGAAATGAAGCGTCACTGACGGGGATCAATTCATTGGGGGAATTTGAAGAGCTGCTCTGAGGGTCAGTGGCACACACTAATCCAGACTCTGTGTTTAAAAGACTGAAATACACAGAGAGCGAGAGAGAGAGAGAGAGAGAGAGAGAGAAAGAGAGAGAGAGAGAGAGAGAGAGAGGAAGGTTTGGAAAAAGGTTATCTTTTTCCTTATTCTTTCCTCCATCCTACACCTCTAACCCCATCTCTCCAGCCGAGTAGTATCGCTTTGATCCAGATGGTTTTCTTTGTTTTTTTTTCCATTTCCCTCTGAGAGAAGCACAAAAGGAAACAGAAAGAAAGAAACATCGTACATACAAAATTAAGATTTAAAAAGAAAGGAGAGGAAGCAAAAGGTCTAGTCGTTCCAGTAGCCGCCGGTCTGTTCCTGATACACCTCGATCACATCCTCGTCCTCCATCCCCAACTGCACGGAGAGACACACAGTACGTTTACATGGACAACAATAATCCCGATTAAGACGATACTCTGATTAAGAAACTAGCATGTAAACAGCGATTATTGATGACCTTAATCCGGCTAAAGTCATACTCGAAGTAAACAAATCAAATTAAGACATGTGGAGTATTCCTGTTTTAGTCGGATTATCGACGTGCATTACAGACATGTACACACCTTAATCACACTATTAATGTCGTGTGGGAGTTTTCACTGCATTTTGCGACAGGACACGTTCACACATGGCAGTGCTCAACCATTTCACGGCAAACGAGAGCGCAATGCTGCATCCAAAACCGCGTACTTACCTACTGTATAGTTAGTGAAATATATTTATTTTGGCTACTATATAGTAGGAGAAATACATGTATTTCTGTATACTATATAGTAGGTAAGTATGCGGTTTGGGACGCAGCCCGTGGCTTGAAGCAACCGTCTATTTGCACGTATAGCATGACAAACAATTCCCTGCACTTGAAGCATTCATAAAGTTAAAAATTAAACACCCAAAACTGTATACGGTTCCATAACGAAGACGAACTGTATGTTGATACGTGAAATAATGGAGGGAACGTTGGACGGCGTGGCGTGGGGACGTAATGACGTGTGCCGTTAATCGATCTATGTTCTATAACATGTAACACATGAAATGAATATTGTAAAAGTGACTCATGTAAACACCTTAATCACAATATTGTCTTATTCAGAATAAGGTCAATAATTAGATTACTGCTGTCCATGTAAACGTAGTCACAGAGAGGCGTTTCAACAAAACTGATTTCACGTACGTAACTTGTAGTGGCTTTCAGAGTAACCCTGATGTCTTCTCCCTCTCGGAGCTGTGCTATTCTAAGGACCTGAGAAGCAAAATAACCGGTCCGAGAGTGCCTGTCTGAGCGGGGTCCTGGTCCGCTTTCTAATTAACTCTAGTGAGAAAGTGATTCGTCTGCAGAAAGCGAACCAAACACGTGCTTTTTTTTTTTATTTATTTATCATGTTTTATATATCTTCCAGGTTATTTGTACAAGTGAGGATTTAAAATAAATAAATAAATAAATAAATAAATAAATAAATAAATAACCCATTTAATACTGCATCTTTAATTTGTCTAACAGCTGAGGAACCTGCTCCAATATACCATAAGCAATCCAATATGACGTTTTAGCATTGTTGTTTCTAGTTACATCACCGCCACCATCCTGCTATCATTTGTTTGGGATATTGGATGTGATGTGGTTTGTGAAGTTCGCGACGTCACTAACATCAATCTGAGCTTCTACATACAGTACGAGAAATGGCGGGAAATGCTGAAACATGTCAAATTAATACAATCAGACTCGAAGATTTGTTACAAAAATCTTCTTCCTTTCTTCCTGACTCTCCGCTCAGCTCGCGTGTCTTCTGCCTCGCTTTGGATAGAAGCGACTGTCAAACGATGGTATGCAAATGAAAATCTCGTGAAGGAAAACAAACCTCTTTGGGAGTCTGGTTATCTGCGATTCTCTGTCCTTCGAAGAGAAACCGTAGAGAGTTCATGGGGACACCCTGTAGAACAAAATCCAGCACCGTGTCATTATCGTTACACTCGGTATACATTCTCCTAACATTGCTTTGAACAAATGCAAACTGGACTTAGAAGCAGCTGAATTCTTGTAAAACTTTCACTTTTTTTTTTTTTTTTTAAAAAACATCTGTTTACACTTTTCGGTGAAATTAAATTCAAATCCCACCTAGCGTACCTTTATACTACTTGGTGAACACGGCACAATATTTTTTTTCTCTGCTGAAATCTTATATTTTGTTCAGTTTAGCATCAAGAAGCCGTTTTTTTTTTTTGGTGGGACATAACTTTCACTTAAAAATACTATTTATTTTTGTTTTCTCATTAAAATAGTTATACTAGTTTATCATTTATTTATTCAGTTCTGCTGTCATACTGGATAACAGTGCAAATCATTTTTGGTTTTTGACCCAGTGTGCATTTTATTATTATTATTATTATTATTATTATTACTATAAAGACACATGTCTACAACTTTTACTGACCCATTAAAATACTTGCCTAACTGCTGAGCTGAACAGAAAACACTGCTGCGGGTGTTACAGCAGAACGTGTAATTAACTTTACAAGCAGAAATGTTTGTGTTGAGCAACGTGATCACGTCGCTGTTTAGTTCCCGTCCTGATTTAATACTCGCCTGTTCGAACGAGTCTTAACATCACCAGCTGCCACTAAGTACAAAAGGAAAGTGCTACATAATGCCGGCTCGTGCCGTTATAAGAAAGCAGCATGGATGCGTTACCTGTCTCTGACTGTATGACTCCTTCAGCTTCTTTAGATGCGTCGTCATTTTCACCTTAAAGTGAATTTCACTGTTGTCCTGGGAGAGAGGTATTTAAAAAAAAAAAAAAAAAAAAAAAAAAAAAAAAAAAAAACACCCCGGAGAAGAAAAATGAGCAGCAGCGTACTGGAACGGTCATTTATTCAGGCTTTTATGGGTGACACGTAATGCATGCGACTATTTAGGGGAATGGGAAAAATTTGAAAGCATATGTATTATGTGACTACAGGTTATGAAGAACATGTTGCGTCGATACAGCTCTTTCAGGAGCCGATCAGGCGGCATCCTTACGTGCTCCTTACCTGGCCGATCACTTTGAGTTTAATGTACTCTCCATCCTTCTTCTCTGCTCCATCACTGGATGGTTTTGTCTCCTGTAATCAGCAGAAACGCAAGCATGATTAAAACCATACACATTCACTACACAGCCAGAAGTCTGTGGACACCATATGACCATCCCACCCATATGTGCTTGTTGAACATCCCGTTCCAGATTTAATCCCTTCTTTGCTCGTATGATGACCTCCACTCTCCTGAGAAGGTTTTCCACTAGATTTTGGAGCGTGGTTGTGGGGATTTGTGTTCATTCAGCTAAAAGAGCATTAGTGATATTGAGGTCAGGCACTGATGTTGGGTGAGGAGTCTCCAATTCCAGTTCATCCCAAAAGTGTTCAGTAAGGTTGAGATCAGGAGTCTGTGCAGGACACTCGAGCTCGAGTTCTTCCACCTTCTTCCAACCTTAACACACCATGTCTTCATGGAGTTCGCTTTGTGTACAGATGTATTGTCATGCTGGAACAGGTTTGGGCGTCTTAGTTCCAGTGAAGGGAAATTGTAAAGCTACAGCATACAAAGACGTCCTATACAATTGTGTATTTAAAACTTTGTGGTAACAGTTCGGGGAAGAACCACATATGGGTGTGATGGTCAGGTGTCCACATACTTTTGGACAAACAGATTACAAATAAAAGCATAAACACAGCTCACTGCTCTCGGAATAAATGACCCTTCAGTCATTTTGGACTGTATTATGTTGTTTTTAAAGTTATTTTCTAATCTACTTGAATATTTTTATGGTCATCTTTAAAGTCGTAAGAAGTAACAAGTCGAGCAGGTGAGAAGAACAGGCTGGCGGAAGTTACACTTTAAATACTGTAAACACTGGCGATCTGCTAATCACCTCGGCTAAGTCGCTGAATTGTACGATAGCGTTTGCTAATCTAGCATGGAGCTCAGAATTAAAGTGTTCACTTTCTGATTAAAAGTTTATATATATATTTTTTTTCTTTTTATGAAATCCTCATACTACAACACGTCGGTAATCGAGGACACACGTGTGTAAAGTTCAGTTCTTATTCACAGTTGCAACATATTCAGCACAACTAACTTAAAAGCTAACCAGTGTTGTTTTTCCCATCGCTTTTGCGACATGCCCCACCTCCTCGCAACCGGATTGGTCAGTAATAGCCGAGCTCCTGTGCGTGGATTGGCTACTAGGAACTCGTCTTCTGCGCTACGTTTGGTTTTATTGTGACGCCAGCTAGTGAAACACGTCCACCTGTTCGCCATATTGGAAAGGGTGAGATTGACTTGTAAGACAATGCAGATCTATGAACAGATTCTTACTCAATTAGGAATCGCTTTTAACCAGTTTTAATTTAAAATATATGACGTGTATAATATAAGACAGTAAATATAACTTGGCATGTCCCAGTTAATATAATAGGTATACATTTACATATTTTCAGAATGAATATTTCGATTTAACCTAACTCCTGAAACGTGGAGTCTGTATATCGTAGGCTAAAACGTTGTCTGCGTGTGGACAGACATCATCATAAACCAAAATAAGACACTCCATTCTTAAGCTAGATAACTTTTGCCCCTTCTAAAATGGCGGCGCCGTTGACGCGTTTGGATAACGCTAAACGCGGCGTTTACCCGCGGCCGACCCACTGGAGTAGTATAAACTATTAGCCAATCCTAGCGCAGGAGACCGCATACTAATAGCCAATCCTAGCGCAGTAGATTGAATATTAGCCAATCCTAGCGCAGGAGGCGGAATCTTCCTGAATATCGGTGTAAAGAAATAACTAACAGTCTTACGCTAGCTTAATAAGCTAGCTAGCCAGCGAAACCAAAGACAAATACAGTTTTTCCCCCCACTTACAATAAAAGCAGACATTCAGTAAACATAAGAATACAACAGAAAAACTAGAAAACGATACACCACGTCGGCAGTTATAAGTGGTCAAATTAGCCAGCTAACAGCACGAGAGCTAGGCTAAATAAATGCACTGTTAGCTTCCCAGTTAGCTTAGGTCTCATTTTTATACACCAACAACACAGGAAATGTTGTTCACTTTGGAAATGTATTAAAAGTATTAAAGGATATTTAAACTCACCGTGTCTGACATGACAATCCACAACGTATATCTCTTTTCAAGGTATAATGTTATTGATAAATGAAGTGTGTGTAATGTAGGAGCAACATACAGACACACACTCAGTAGAGTAGGAGGAGGGAGATCAGATCAGCTCACAGCGCTCCTGTGGAATACACACGGTGTTTTCCGCCGGAATAAAAAACATATATATTAATATTAATAATAATAATTAAGAAAAATAATTAGTATGGTTTTTTTTGTTTTGTCAGCGTTTCATGTGTTAAAAGTACATGTTGTACTATGAACTAGGACAATTTTAATATCTGAATTTGGATTAAAAGTCTCATTTCCACTCTCTCCACTGACTTGTATTATTATTATTATTATTATTATTATTATTATTATTATTATTGTTGTTGTTGTATGTTATTCTTATTGTACTTATTTTATTACATTCTAATCGTATCTCAATGTGCATATGATTTATAATGTTATTCATGTTGAACTTTAAAGTCAGTGCATTTACACGCCATTGTTCTAACTCTATTGTGTATATTTAGATATAGGTGATCTGATGACACTTCACACGCATA
>JANDJT010000021.1:9335886-9353932 GCA_024331685.1 Stegophilus panzeri | reverse complement strand
ATATATTTCCTGCTCTTGCTGTTTATCTGATTTAACAAGGTGTTAGTCAAGTGAGCAGGGAAAAACCCCAAAATGTACAACATGACGGTGAAACGTTGCCCAAGTGAACATAATGAATTCACCCACTGATATAAAGAACAACCTGAATCTGGCTTGCAGCAGCACCAGGGTTGCCAAATCTGCGTCACAAATCCTTTTCAAAACACTAATCTGGACTCTTATGGCTCCATCCAAAATTTATTCACAGCTTTTAAAGTCCATCATCATCATCATCATCATCATCATCAATATTACTGCAAATTGCAATGGGGAAATGTGTAGTATTTAATTGTGTAAAAAAAAAAAAAAAAAAATTGTAGAGGTTTTAAAAATAATTTTCAACTGTTTTTTCATAAGAATTCCATATTTTTGTAGATATTGTAACAAATAAATAATAGCTACATATGTAAATGAGTAGACAAATGATAAATATAATGTTTAGGGTGTATATTGTATTTTACTGCAGTTATTTATGACAATTTTGAGGTCAGTTTGATATATGATTTATGAAAAATACTGTAGTTTAAATGGGAATATTTATGTATAATAGTTTTATAATTATATCTTAATTCTTGATTAGCATGTTTGTCTCACACGTCCAGGGTTGGCCCTTTACCCTCTCTGCTCCAGGGGCACTGTATCATGGCTGACACTGTGCTCTGACCCCAGCTTCCTGAGATGCTGGGATATGCAAAGAAAAGAATTTCACTGTGAATATGTATATGTGATTAATAAAGACTCACCATTATCATTATTATACAATTAAACTATTGTATGCTATATGGATTAAAAAAATCCATGGCAGCATGAACAATTGCTGACAAATTGCTGAAAATCAGAAGTGCCAATGTGATGTTTAGTTATATAACATATTTATAATGTTTCCAAAATTAAAAACAACAACATAAGAATAAAAAATAATTCGTTTTGTCTTCTTTTTTATTCTTAAATCACAATCTTCCCTGGGACATCAAATGAAAATGATCTCTTTGGTTAAATCTGACACATTTATATAATTAATTATGTTGATTGATGTATAATATCCCTGTTAAAGAAGGAAGGAAAGAAAGAAAGAAGTTCAAACGTTCACCCTCTCGAGAGAAACCAAGGCACCTGGCAACACAGGTTTCCTGTGCCTGCGCATACATTTTCCGCGCCCGTTTGTCGCGCATGCGTGTTAGCACGCCACGCTTCCAGTACCGCGTGGTAAGAAGTTCATGTGCACTGCTAGATGAGCACGCTCTCACCTAGGGAGCTACATTTATTAGTTTAGGAAGAATAAACACAGTTGAAGATGTTAGTTTTGTTCGAAACAGCTGCAGGCTATGCCATATTTAAGGTATGTATACTTTATTTACATTAGTGACAGATATTTCTTGGGTAATTTGTTTGCTAAATTGACTAGCTAACTAGCACGCGGGCTAGCACTGATACATTTGGAAGTTAAGTAACGGTTTCTGCGGATGTATGTAGAATGAATATGGCTTATCCGGCTATCTTGATTGTATTAATGTCAGCTGGATATGCTTGATCAATAAGTCCCTGAGTGTTCAAACACTCCCCTGAGTGTTGTATTAATTCACTCATTCGCTCGTGTCTCGGCAGAGCTTTAATGCGGGCCCTGGGTGTTGGATTAAGCTAGCCAGCTAGCTAACGTGAATTTTTTTTTTCTTCTTGTATAAGCTGGTGACACAATATGCGACATATTTATACACGAACTATTTCTCTGGTCATGCTTTCTTCATCCAAGGAAAAAGAAAGTGCGTTAAAATGAACAGCTGCTCGTGATCAGAAAAAAAAAACATGCCCACGTGCCACGTGAGATAAAAGGCACCGAGGGTTTTAGATAATTTTAAAATCTCTTTGAAGATTACTTTGATCTCCAGAACACTTGATGATCTGAACATCTTTTCTTCTTCTTCACATAGGTGTTGGATGAGCAGAAGCTCCAGCAGGTTGACAGCCTGTGGAAGGAGTTTGAAACGCCGGAGAAAGCCAATAAAATGTGAGACAGGTTTAAGAATCGTTTAAATGTGCGAAGTCTGAGGTGTGTGTGTGTGTATTGGGTCTCAGCTGTGCATGTAAACAAATTTAACCAGATTGAAGAAATAGAAGAAGAGTATGAGCTGCAATTTGCAAGCCCTATATCTGAGGAGGGGAAAAACAAAAACGAGTAGGATTGATGTTATATTCATTCTACCAGGGTTGCCATGTATATGAAAAAATATGCTCGGTGCATATCATTGTTCATGTGAAGTTTTTCTCCTTTTACAGAGTGAAACTGAAGCACTTTGAAAAGTTTCAGGATACAACCGAAGCTCTGGCAGGTACCAGCTTGTTTACTGTAATAATTATACATCGCTTTAGTCTGTGTGTGTGCGTGCATGTGTTAATGATGTATCTGTTAGTCTGGGTACACTATGAGGTCGATACGCAGTAATTTTGTCACTACTATGCTCATTTGGGGCGATGCATGTTAAAGATCTTCTGATGATCTAATATCATGTTTCACTTTCATGGCTTTTTGTTAGAAAAGCTCACTGAAAGCAAGTCTCACTATGTTTCTCCGGCTCTCTTTAGCTGCCACCGCTTTAGTGGAGGGGAAGATTGGAAAGACGCTAAAGAAGGTTCTGAAGAAAGTGGTGGCCAAAGAGGCTCACGAGCAGCTAGCGATAACGGACGCTAAGCTGGGAGGAGTCATTAAAGTAAGCACACTGACTGGAAAATCCACGTCCAGACTCACTCAGAAGTGCTTTTTTCTTCAGAATATTCAAGCAGCATCCCTATATGTGTACGTGCGTGTGTACAGTGCAGTTTGTGTGCTTTCAAAGTCTTACGCCGTGGTCACACTAGGCTTTAAGCATGCATATTTTTGTCGCACACTGCTGCGAATATGGGCAGGAACGGGATATGACATCAGTCAACTTTCGCTGCTTCACACAAGTTGTTTTTGTAATCTTTCAAAGCTGTGTTATAAAGTACAAGATAGCGCAATACCGCTAAAATTAGCGCTTCCATTTTTGAATGTCCTTTGTGTTCGAAAAAAAAAAAAAAAAATCAGTGACATTGCAATCATCTATTGGTCACACATCCTCATGTGATACAATTACGCAGGTCAGAGTTCACCAAATTTGAACTTTAATCATGCGGCGTAGTACGAAAATTCTACACATGATGCATTTGAACGGAAATCAGTGGAGCATTAAAGCCTAGTGTGACCGCAGCCTTAGGCTCTGAACCAAAAGTACGAGGCATTTGTGTCGTCTACGTAATGATTTCTTCTCACAGACAGTGTCCTTGGGTGGACGGTGTACACGAGAAATTATTAAGCAACCAGAACGCTAGACAATTCAACAAGACATTTATAATGGTCACTTTACGTATATAAATATAATGCTAACGAGTATTAGAGTATAATTGAAATGCAGCAACGTGTGTATATATACATGGATACAATGTTTGAAAATATATCTAGATGTAAAAGAGAAGAACCCCAAAAAGAAATTTATTCAGAAGTAAATATGTAAACAAGACATTGACTGATGGTGGATTTTACTGATACCGATAAATTAGTTTGGCGGTACCTGCTGAAAACTTATGAACCACCCAATAGTTTTTAAAGTTGTTACAGAATGAAAACATAACACTCAGAGGGAAATACTACTGAACTTTACTACAAAAATAAACAGTACTGACCATTACCCTGAAAACCTTTTTAATGAAATATGTTAACATATTATTAATATATTATACTATTAATAAACATAACAGTAAATAAGAGCTACCTCTAAAATGAACCAAAAGGTGAGACTCCAAATGACAAATAAAGACACATCCAAAATTAATAAATAAATAAAACACTTAAAATAACACAACAAAATTGGTCAGTGATAGTTTTTATTTCGTCTCTAGAGGCTGCTCTCGTACTGTATAATGATAGCGGTCCCTTCTCAGCCGCTCCACAACGGGAAAGAACTATCGGTCTGGCTTTTTGCCCATAACCGATAGTTCCAGCAATCATTTATCGGTGCCGATTAGTCGGCAAAACCGTTCAATCAGTCGACTTCTGATGTAAAAGATGTTGGAGTCCAACCCTACATTGTGCTCTTTTGTTACTACACACCTTTAAAAAAAAAAAAATAATAATAATAATAATTTATCAGTCTTTGCTCTAACATTTGTGTGGAGTCTTAGTCATATAAAGAAACAATGGAAGTATAATTTGGAAGGATACTTGAACATATTGCTGAAACATTTAGTTTATTTGGAATGAACCAACTTCCTCTGGCCGGATGGTGATTGGTTTGTGCTCTCTGTCCCCCTCCCCCTTTCAGGACAAGCTGAACCTGAGCTGCGTGCACAGTCCCGCTGTGGCCGAGCTCATGAGGGGCATCAGGTCACAGATGGAGGGTCTGATCACTGGGCTTCCTCCCAGAGAGATCAGTGCCATGTCTCTGGGTCTGGCCCACAGGTGGGAAGCTTTCACACGTACATATGTTTAAAAAAAACAAAAACAAAAAAAAACTCTGCTGTCGATGATTAGTTGCATGACTGACTTCTTTGAAGAAATCAACCACCATTCGTCACTACCACTGAGACAGCAAGCAGATGAATCACGTGCTTGCTTATTGTGATGTTTTCTGTTCGCGCTCGTACGCTGAAATATATTGCCTTATTCTTTTCCACCTAGCCTTTCCCGTTACAAGCTGAAGTTCAGCCCTGACAAAGTGGACACCATGATTGTTCAGGCTATATGTGAGTGTTTGTTTTTCAATTCTGAATCATGATTTATCGTTACATAAAAGGCAAGCGTTGATGATTATGACCTTGTGTCAAGACCCTGAGATCGATGAAGGCGTCTAAGTCACTACCTCATCTGAGCTTGTGTGTAATGCAGAACGTTAAGTTAATGCTACGATTATGCTAGTATCAGAGTTTTCCCCTCACTGGACTGGCTTCTCTTTGTGTTTGTAGCTCTCCTGGACGACCTGGACAAGGAGTTGAATAACTACATCATGCGCTGCCGCGAGTGGTACGGCTGGCACTTCCCTGAACTCGGCAAGGTCGTCACGGACAACATGGCGTACTGCAAGACCATCCGCAAGATCGGTGCGTGCGCACACTCGTAAACGTGTCCTGTAATTGCTACCAATAGCATCTCTCATATTATTGAGCTTCTTAACAACAGGTGTTAATTATTTCTTTATAACAGCAGCTCTGATAGTAGTGCAGCTGAAAATTGCAGGGTTTAAAAAAAAAAAAAAAAATTTATGAGCTTATTCTAATAAACCTTTTTCTATAGTAACAACTTACACAGGGACTTTATTTATCAAAAAAGAAATGTGTAAATGTTGCTCTGGTCAAGCTTTGTGCAAGAAGCTGCTTCACATCTTTAAGTTTTCCGCCGTGTGGAAAGTCCTCAGGGTGGTGCTGCTGTGCTAGGAAAATAATCAACTTCAGGGTTGTAACAGTAAGTCCGTTTCATCACACCACCCCATAGTTGATCATTTTCTTATGGCAGCATGTTAGGTGTATGTAATACTGTGTAAGTTCTGTCAATGATGCAAACACAATCAGCCCTTCCTTCAAATTGCACACGCCTAGCTTGACCTGTATTTCTCTCTCTCTCTCTCTTTCTCTCTCTCTCTCTGTGTGTGTGTGTGTGTGTGTGTGTGCGTGTGTGTGTGTGTGTAGGTGCCCGCACGAACGTGGCGAGCACCGACCTGTCCGAGGTTCTGCCGGAGGAGGTGGAAGCAGAGGTCAGACTAGCTGCAGAGATCTCCATGGGAACAGAAGTGTCCGAGGAGGACATCAGCAACATCATACACCTGTGCGACCAGGTGTGTATCGTATTTGAGTCTCTTAGAGCCTCTTGAGTCTCTGATGACATGGATTTGTGGTTGTACCTTCTGCATTAATGGATCTGTGCATGTACAGTATGAGTATATGTTATCTTTTGGGTTTTTTTTTTTTTGTTTGTTTTTTTTGTTTTAGGTTATTGAAATCTCAGAGTATCGCACTCAGCTGTATGACTACCTGAAAAACCGCATGATGGCCATTGCGCCCAATCTGACGGTCATGGTGGGGGAACTAGTGGGGGCTCGGCTCATCTCTCATGCCGGTGAGTCTCGGTGTCAAGTCCACATTCCTGAGTCATTAGGGATGGGGTGCTTTTGATATGAGTCTGGTGTATTTTGAGCATTTTTTTTTTCTCTCTCTCTCCTCCATGAACTGTGATTTGATTTCATGTCCAAACCTAGGACTTCTAGGAGTTCTACATCACTGAAACCCTGACTGAAAACCCAATTTGACATTTCATAGCACCCTAACACTCCGTGAAAAGTCTAGGTCTTGTACAAGTACCCCCGTTGCTTTTACAGCATTTTAACTTGGTCACTTATGTAAAAACTTATGTATTTTGTTTTTGGAGAAAATTGAAGTTGTGACCTGTTTAGGCTTGTGAAATGACAGATGCTCGGACTCCTTGGGTTTATTCTTCCGTTTCTTCATAAATTATACCTCTTCCCTCTCGTTCTTCTAACCAGGTTCCTTGCTGAACTTGGCGAAGCACCCTGCGTCTACGGTGCAGATCTTGGGTGCGGAGAAAGCTCTATTCAGAGCACTAAAGACCAGACGGGACACACCCAAATACGGTCTTATCTACCATGCTTCCATGGTGGGCCAGACCACAGCCAAAAACAAGGGCAAGATCTCCAGAATGCTGGCAGCCAAGACGTCCCTGGCCATCCGCTACGACGCGCTGGGCGAAGACACCACCACCGAGATGGCAATAGAAAACAGAGCCAAGCTGGAGGTTCGACTACGCCACCTTGAGGAGAAAGGGGTGAGTGTGTGGTAAATCTCTAGTATCTACTTGTGTGTTATATAAGCAGTGATGATGATGACATCATGTCACGTTCCTGAAGTCTCCGTGTGGCTTTTTTGTCACTACCTCATCTGAGCTTAATATTAGATCAGTCTTTATCTGCATAAAGTTCAGAGATTTGTCACGTAAAGCTCTTTGCTTTTCATCTCTCTTCAGATCAGACGCATCAGCGGATCAGGAAAAGCTCTGGCCAGAGCAGACAAGTATCAGCACAAGAGGTGAGTTCGGCTAGTCACCCACTGAGGATGTAAGGAAATATGACGGGTATATAGATACAAAGTGCAGCGTGTCCTCCTTTTAATCATTAAGATGTTTTTATTGTTCGCAAACCGACGTGGCGTAAGAGGAACAAAACACTTTGGGACTTGTAGTTATTGAAAAACTACTGGTAACAGTAACACCACTTCGCATCAGGGCTAGGGTTGGGTGATGCGATGAAAATATCACACTGTGATGCTTGAGGATATTTCTACAATTCAACAAAGCATATATCACTGTATATAATTTACCTAACAATTTGTCTGCAAAAAAGTAGTAAAATAAACCAAACAAATATTAATCTGAGTTTGACTATATTTTTCTTTAATGCCTACAAATACAAAGAAGATTTTAAAAATAAATAAATAAAGTGTTTATTCCTTTCAAACAGAAAACGTGTTTGATGTTGCTTTGTAACGTCACGCTTTGCTGCTTATTTCCTTTAAAAGCGACGTTAAATTGTACGACCCATCTGGCGACTCGACGCTTCCAACCGCTGCCAAGAAGAGAAAGATAGAGGAAGTGGAGGAGGCAGAGGAAGAAGACGAGTCCGTGGAGGTTAAAGCCAAGAAAGTGAAGAAGGAAATGCCAACAGAAGGTGAGATTAAAAACACAACTACATGCCATGTTGTCTAATAAACTGGCCAAGGAATCATTTTGAGATTTAGGGCAGTTTGAAGAACTCTGGGGGGCTAACGGCAAACTAACACAACAGTCCCAACCAACAGTCCCTTGACTTTGTATTTTGGAGGAAGGAAAAAAAACAGCTCTTATTTCACGCTTGTTCGAAATGATTCGAAATCTAAACTCAGTCTGAAACTACAGTAGTTTTTAAAATGAATATGAAACTGGATGCTTGAACTTATTTGCTCACAGAAGCTGAAGAAACAGAGACACACAAGAAGAAAAAGAAAAAGAAGAAGAAGCAGGAGGAGGAAGAAGCAGAGATGGAGGAGGAGGAGGCTGTAGCTGGTCCAGCAGAAGTGGTGAGGAGAAAGAACTGCCATGTTTGATCACCTCTGTAGTTCCCATCTTATTTATGGCACTTGGCTAAGTGTCCTAGTCAACAGGAAATCAACTTTATTAAAAATAAAAGCTTCTTTTTTTTTTCTTCTTTTTTTTTAACCCACGTGCACAGACAACAGAGAAAAAGAAGAAAAAGAAAGAAAAGAAAGTTGAGCCCGAGGAGGACGTAATCCCCACAGAAGAGGTAACAGATTTGTATATTGGATGTTTTGCTTATGTCTTTTTTTTGGTACACTTCTGTCCATGTGCTTCAGAATCTTGCAGTGTGTTTGGCTCTTTGCACTTCCATGTGTATGCATGAGAAAGCAATGTTTTGTCACTTAACTTATCACTGTCACTTAACTTAACTTGTCACTTAGCTTATTTGTAATCATGATTTAAAAAAAAAAAAAATTTTATTTCTAGCAGACTACAGAAAAGAAGAAGAAAAAGAAGAAAAAAGTTAAAGAAGAGGAAGGACAATAAATTTCCCTCTTTAAGAATTTTTATTGTACATGGAACTTTTACACACCTTTGGACTTGTAGGTCTGTCATGTTGTTGTCACATGACTGTCTCGGACCAGTTTAACACTGGTATCATAAATGACTGTGGGTTTGTTTTTGTTTTTTAAAACAATCATTTCGTTGTTTTTTTTTTTTTTGTTGTTGTTGTTTTTAACTCCTTTTAAAAATCACTTGTTCATAGCTCAGTTGGAAAAGTTTGTGCCCTCGTGAATGATCTTGTCACTGCAAAGTGTTTAGCCTTGTGTGTGGGTCCGACTTTTTTTTTTCTTTTTTTTTTTTTAGTTTGAAGAAAGCTTACATAAACGTGCATTATAATCATAAAATCGAGCTGTTGTGAGAAATGTCCCCTGTGAGGCTGACATTTCACCTCAGTCATTAAATACATATTTTGTTATCTCATGCTTATGGCGTTCACTGACTTGCTGTTCAAACCATCCATCCATTTAAAACAAATTGAGAAGTGTCTGAGTGGATTTAATGATTCAGTGATTTAGGGTGGGACTTAATATCTTAACATGAACATCTTAGCCTAGTGTACAAATCCTTTTTTTTTTTTTTCTTTTTTTCTTCCCCCTTTCGTTCTTTCTTTTGGGGGATAAAATAGACAATTGGCTGAATGGAGAGACTTGAGTCTCATCATTCAGGGTTCTGAAAAAGCCATCATCTTTGATGTAGGTCTACTTTCTGCGCATTATGGGTATGTGTGATACGTTATTCCCAAGTTTCCTCCTCCGACTTTGGCCTGCACAGGCTGCTCCAGTTCAGGGAGCTTGGCCAAATTCACGGCATAAATTCAGCAAGCTATCAGTATGTGCTGGTCTTAATGATTCAGAGATAGAGGAGCTATTTTAATCATAAGCTGGCCACCAGAGGTGCGTAGTGATACAATTTATATCTTTGTAGTAGAATTAGTAGTAGATGTCCAGTAGGTTTTGTTTTCTACAAAAAAAAACCCATTCATTTCTGACATCTGTATGTTTGATTTACTGAACAAGCACTTCTTTCTGTTCTTTGATGATGAACCAAAATCTAACCTTAATTGGTGAGAACACAGAGTAAAAATGGAAGTAGCACAAATGTTTGCCCTCTTTCTCTTGGTCTGTAACCCCTGCCTTATTGAAACAATTCTTGCTGTTAACATGAGAGTGAATGCTTTTATCGGACAGTTCAGCAGATTTATAGAGCTAGCCTTGACCGCTGTACCATTCCTTATGGAGCCGTGCCCACGTTGTGCAAGAAAGACCTGATCTTTTGGATGGGAATATCACAGGATGCTTATTATAAGTGAGCTGGCTGATGTTGCATGGACACAGCTGAATTTGGTGATCCATTTGTTTGTTTTGCTCTGACATATAAAACCAGGAATTTGCCCAGGATATGCTGTAAAAACATTTTGTTTGTATCTAGATGATAAACCTGAGCACGTGTGAATTATTAGTGAGGATTTGCAAAGTGAGTAGTGCTGGAATTAATGTGAAATCCTGCTGCAAGGAACTTGATTAAGAGCACATCAGATCATGGGTCCTCCTCTCATTTAGTTGCCAAGTGTTCCCCATAACAACCCTCCCCATCTACTAATCAAGATTTTCATTCACTCCCGTTTAGTACTAGACACGCAAATTAAAGCCGAAAAAAAAAAAAAAAAAAAACACGTCAGGGAGGGAATAGGAGATTGCAGACAGCTGAAATGAGGCTTGCTTCAAAAGAATTTGAAAAAGGAACATTACGGTTAACTTATGTCTTATTTACTTAGACGCACTTAGCAACAGGATAACCGTGCACTTTTTATAGGACGCATTAATAAATAGCAAATCTAGCTTTAATCAGGTTAAAAAAAAAAAAACCCCAAAAACCGAAGCCATAAAACTGGGATATATAATTAATGTGTAGAAGTAGAACTTTTATGTGGTACCAGTATCTGTCATAACCTTTTTTTTTTTTTTTCTTTTTTTTTGTGTGTATGCTTAAATGTGAAGATAGATGTAATTATAGGCTGTTAGGGTGGATTCAAGTAATAGGGGACACAAAGACCGTCTTTAATTCCATAGCGCTTATCCTACAAGGGTTGTGGGGGAACCTGGAGCCTATCCCAGGGAAGCTGGAGGACACCCTGGATGGGGTGCCAATACATCACAGGGCTCAATCGTACGCACCTTTACACACTACGGACAATTTGGAAATTGCCAATCAGCCTACAACACATGTCTTTGGACTTGGGGAGGAAACCCCTGAAGCACAGGGGGAACATGCAAACGCCAGGTGGGATTCGAACCCCCAACCCTGGAGGTGCTAGGCAAATGTGCTAATTCCTAAGCCACCATGCCCAACTTTAATTCAATTCTATTAAGTTCATATAGAAAACAAATTCAGTTAAACTGGAGTAAAGAAGACTTGCAACATGTACTACTTGAATCTGATCTGAATTCACCCCATTATTAAACATTACATGTTAAAAGATAAAAAATTTTGGTTTAGAAATGATTCAAGACATCTACATCAGCTCAGTCTGCCTGGACCTCGGTTGTGATGCTGGGTCTATGACACTCCTCCTGACTGGGGTTTGCTCCTGGCAGGCGCTTGCCGATGTTCCCACAGTACAGCAGAGAGCGCATAGGCCACTTCTGAAAGATAAAGAGAAAAAGTACAGATTTTAAATATTCTCTTAGCAGCAGTTCATGCAAGACAAAAATACAGCATACTTCCAGTAGTTTCCATTCTATTCTTCTGTTATAATAGGTGTCCTGTTTCTTCATTCAGCTTTATTAGTTGCTTTATCCTGGGTAGGATCATGTTAGGTCCAGAGTTTGGATCCCAGGAACACTTATCAGCAAATTTTCAGAAATATACATCCATGTGGACATAGACAGTAACCGAAGCACAGGATGAAAGCAGAGACCCTGGAGCTGTGAGGTGCCAGCGCTACGTTCTGCCCCACCTGTTAGTCTTTTATGATATAGGAAAAAACCCTACATTCAGGGAAAACCTAATTGTTCTAGATTTTATAGCTGTTAGCCAAAATACCAAGGACTGATTTTCCCAGGCCACCACACACATACTATTACAATGTTTATATCTACTAACAGATGTTCAGCAAAACAATCTCATCAATTCTCTAGTATCAGTTATAATATTACAATAAACCAAATGCATCTGTCTAGAAATATAATTTCAAGCTCGAAATAATCCCGTCCTATTGGCAGATCATTTTTCAAGAAATGTGTAAAAAGCATCTAAAACAGGCTGAATATGTGTACATTTGATTTATAACAATCCCATAATAAGAAATATCAGATAACCTGTATTCAAGATATTTACACTTGCTAAGATATTACAAGTGCATTTTTTTTGCAGAAAAGGAAAAAAAAAAAAAAACAGATTAGCTGTAGAATATTAGCTATTTCGTGATATAAAACTTAAATATTACAGCAGCTCAATCTCAGTCAGCAGTTATTAGCAAGCTGACAAAACAAGCTGAAAAGTTTGTGCTCTGGTTAATTTCTTTGAATAAGCCTCGTTAAAGTGTCATATGATTTAAACCAGACAACTATAAGCCTTATTTTAGACATTAAACATTTAAACAGACTCAAACTCTCAAGCAGTCAAATTTTGCAAAAAAAATAAAATAAAATAAATAAATAAATAAATAACTAAGGGAAAGAATTCCTCAGTAGCACATTATAACACATCTAGAAATAATGTTCCAGTATTAATATATTCAAATTCACTGAAGGAACATCTATGAAACTTAACTCACATTAAATGTGATGGTTTTGATCATTAAAATAAATAAATAAATAAATAAATAAAGGGGTGTGCAAAAGTTTGCATTCAACTGTAGGTGTGTCTAATAAAGTGGACATTAAAAATAATATTTGTATTAATTACATTTATGTGGGTAAAAGAAGAGATGCTATTTTTAGTTTGATAGAAAATGTACAATTATTCCAATGCAATAAAAAAAACGATATGATCTCCATTTCACTTGTACTTTTTAGACGTAGTTATTAAAAGAGAAACAATAGTTTCTAAAATGTAAAACTGTCATACAGAATCGCAGTCCATGTTACAATTACAAAACCAAAAGTTTGAAAGTATATACGAAACACAAAATAATTTCTGTGGCATATTTCTAAAAAAAAAATATGACATTGAGAATTTTTTCATGTCTATATTACAGTACGTATAAATGCTGAGTGAAACTCACCTTCACAGGGTGCAGGTAGCCTTCAGCTCTGTGCAGCGCGGCATGATCACACGCCGCTCCCCCCTGGTCCAGCGTCTCAGTGAGGTGTGCAATGTAATTGGTGGCCAGGACCAGAACATCCAGCTTGGAGAGCTTTGTGTCCGGAGGAACCGATGGCAAAGCAGCCTGGAGGCTCTGGAATGCCTGGCGCAGGTTTCGCACTCGGCTCCTCTCCCTCGCTGCATTTTCAGGGGAATTTTGTGTCTTTGATGCTCTGGCTTGTACTCCAGGCTCAGATCTTGGCTGTAAAATTAGGAAAGGGAAGGACGACGAGAAACGGGTGTTAAGAAAAAAAGTTCACAGATGTACTGTAAACATCAAGGTTTGAAAATTGTTCAGGATTGTTCGGCGTCGTAATCAATCCAACAAGCAAACGTTTCAGCATTTCTATTGTTCCATGTAACTAAGCATCGGCTGTTTGCTGGTCTGACTCACCCACTTCTTTGGCTCTCGGTGCACGGCCTGTCTCACGCATGGCTGTGTCCATCTCAGAGTCTGATGTCTCCCTCTCATCTCCCCCTGCTCCCCTGTCAAAGCCTCTGCCAGCGTCGTGTCTGCCATGGGAATGACCAGAGAGCACACCGAACCAGTCTCTCTCACTGTGGCAGTGCTTGGGTCTCAGGGATGAGCTGTGTGACTGGGGCTCACTCCTCTTCTCCGCCCAGAGGTTCAGCGTCCTCCTCGCAGAGCTCCGTCTTCCTCCCTTTGCCTTATCTGGTGAGGTAATATGGGGCTCTTCAAGCAGCATGTTATCTTCTGCCCTGCCTCCCCCAGGCGCTTGCTGCCAAACAGACTGAGCTCAGGGGAGTTGCAGGGTGTCCCCCGGCAGGATGGAGGGGGCTTGGGAAAAGCAACGTGTCCCTGCACAGCTGCAGTTCCATCCCAGAACAAGCCTTGGCCTGATGACCTGCACGGACACAATGACCCAAAAAATTTAAACAAACTGAGGTGCCTGTGTCCTCATAAGAGTGGGGGGGTTCTGGAAAGTGTCAATCTTTATATTGTGACCAAGGATTCTGAATTTTGTCTGTTGCATCCTAATGCATTTATAAGAGAATGAAGTGAGATGCTAAAGCAATAGTGTGGCCCTACGACTCCATATCCAAAATGTCCATCTGTAAAAAAATAAAAAAGACAAAAAGTACAACTTTGTCATTTGGTGTTTCCTGTTTTTTCGTGTTCTGTTCAGGTGTGCAGAGGACATAGAAGCAAGACACAGCTATTTGAAAGCGTAGGCCAGCTATAGTTGTGCATACAGTGGACACGTGCCAGTTTGGCCATCTCCAAATGACAGTGGAAATATTCACTTGATAAGGAGTCGTGATATATGCACAGCTTGTAGAGATGGATCTTTGTTGGGTGTAGAAAATACTTACAAAATTTGTGCAACTCCTGCTAATGGATGCGATTGGCGATGTAAAAAGAAAGCAGGAAAATGGAACAAAGTTCTCGGTCTTGTGCAATCAGTGAAATAGGCTTAGAACGCACGATCTGCGCAAGATGATTTTACAAAGCCCTGGAGAGGCCACGGAAAAGATTATTTACAATTTCGTATGCATACTACTAAAGTGACATTACAAAATATGCATGATGTAAATGATTAATTCAATTTGATACAGCATAAGTATTCATCCCCCTTGAACTTTTCCATAATTTGTAGTATTGTGACCTGGAACTGAAATGAGATTAATTGGGATTATATGTTCCAAAATAGCCAATAATATTGGAGTGAGGGGGAAAATCTCACAAAGTTTGCAAAATGATTTGCAACTAAAATGAAATCCATTGTTAAAAAGACATGTTTTAGACTCAGCAAACCTGTGGAAAAAGAAGAACACTATATATGCTCATAGTGAAGCAAGATGGTGGTAGCATCATGATGAGCCTTACCTTTGCCCTCTTGGCTGCTTCTCTGTGCAGCACACAACCACTGACTTCACATGAAAATAATTAAAAAAACACCATCAACTGAAAAAAAAATTTGCACCGGAATTGCGAAGCACATTACACATATTGTAATATGAACATATTGCACGTGTTTCAGGGTGAGGTTTTCCTCTCATTTCCGATTTGAAGTTCTTGAATTAATGGAATACCGCCAATGTCATTTGTTCATTTGTGGCTTTCTCCTTCCTAGTAAAGATAATGTTCCCATAATTTAATATGTTTATAGGTGTAGTTCATTTCTATAGAAATTATGTCTGTGATGATTTGAAGGAGGGGTTTTAAATTTGTCAATATGTTGCCTTAGAACACGTCATAACATTTATTGTAAATCCAATCCAAATGTGAAAATTATATTCAATTCGACAACAATCCGAATGAATTGATTCGTGAGAGACATTTGACTCTAAGTGAACCAAACCTGCAGTGTAGTCTGGGTTACGGGATGTTTTTGCAGATGCGAGATGCTAAACTGATCCAAGAGACAGAGCTGTAGCACTGCAGAAATGCCACGTGCTCTGAAAAGAAAAGAAATGAAAAGAAAAGAAAAGAAAAACACTAGTTTATTTATATTCGGCACATGTCTAGTTAGTTAGGTGTTAGTTAAGAAGATGCTCTTCATTCTTGGTTGATTTTTGTGATTTATAATGATAATGATAATGAGTCTTTATTAATCACATATATATTACAGCACAGTGAAATTATTTTCTTCGCATACCCCTGCATATCAGGAAGCTGGGGTCAGAGTGCAGGGTCAGCCATGATACAGCGCCCCTGGAGCTCAAGCTACAGATCGGCAGTGCTGGGGCTTGAACCTCTGCCCTTCCGATCAGTAACCCAGAGCCTACCAGTGTTGGGGCTTGAACCGCTGACTTTCCTACCCAGTACCCAAAGCCTTAACCGCCAAGCCACCACTGACCCTGCACTGGTTTCCATCACTGTATTTCTGACCAATGAATGAAAAAGTTTTATGAGTATGTTTTCGACCCTACACATCCCCATGTGATGTTTTTCTTTTTTTAAATATATTTTTGATTCGGTTAATTATGTGTAGAGTGGAACTAAACCAAACCAAGTATCAAACGAGCTACAAATATCAGTTTCGTTCAGACTCAGGCTCGTCTGATGAGTGTGGAAGCGTTCTTAGAGAACTCAAGGACAGTTAAAGTCCCTGTGAAGTGCCTTAAAACGTACACGGTGTGTTCGACTTCGGCTGCGGTTGGATGTAGCCGACCAGCGAGAGCTGCCGCTTGCAGTCAGGGGGAGGAGCTAGCTGAAAACAGAGCCGTCAAGTCGGACACTTTCTGTTTCCCGTGGTGACGCTCGCGCTGTGTTTGCTTTTATTATCGCAGACGAAAATATTTCTATAAACATACATCTGAATTTTACCTGTAGCAACCAGAAACACTTTTCAGTGAATAGGTTAAGTTAATACAGTGCCTGTATATATATAAGAAGAAAGTTCATAAGCCTGTATTATTTAAAAACCAACAAAGTGGGGTGTCTTTAAAAAAAAAAAAAAAGAAAAAAAAATCAGTTTTATGTTGATAAACATGATACAATATAACATTAAGATTACACGAAAAGGGTTTTTATTGTTATAAAAAAAAATATGGATTTGCTAGCCTTAGCATAACTGAAGGCATCAGAATAAACATGAAAAGCACATCATGGTTGTCGTCAGTGAGTCTGCCCAATCGTGTGTTGTCATCGGAGCTCGTGCAGCCGCTCTGGAGAAACTGCGCTGGCTGAGGGAGCTGGCTGCTCTCGTATCGCTGTCGTGCAACTTTGATGCCATACGTCATAAGTCGGACAAAACTTCTAACCGGCATGCACTGCTTCAAGTCAGCCACCGATCGGTCTGCGCAGTTTAGTGTTATTCCATGTGTTGATGTAATTTCCACTGAAACAGGAAGTCAGGGCAGGACATATGGAGTGACTCCTCACCCTTTTTAAATAGCCAATATAGCATTTAGCTTGCTTCACAGCACGGACTAAGCCGTACTTGACATGAATTGAGTACCATGGATTATTATAATTGCTGCTAGTGGGACACTTCAGATTCTACAGAGCATTTGATTGGACAGAAAATCTGATGAGACGCAGAAGTGCAGAATGATGTCATTAAACTTGTTGATTCGTATTGGTGGTAGAGAGAGACTGTAAATGTTGAATGCATATATCTTCTAAATGTGAATTTTTGTCATTGTTTTAGAGCCCACTAGCTTATAGATAACCTTAACGCTAACATATTCATACTAAAAGTCACAAAACTCCAGTGAGGGCTTTAAAAACGTAATCAGGCATCACTAATCGCAAATCCCGTCGAGTGATCCGTTGCTCTATGGTCGACTCGTTAAGCCTGGTTTCACACACAGCACATGGTTACCGCACTCTCCACTACCACACTAATAACTACATGGGGATATTTAATCATTTAACGAGCTAATACTTCAGAGCCCGCGGTCCATTTTTGAGAAAAACAACAATGTCTCAGGTTCAGGCGAGGTTTTTCACCGAAAACAAAAAGTAAGTATGTTTTTTCTTTCTTTCTGTCTTTTAGTTTGGTTAGTATAGCTGGTGGTCCAGAACTACTGTAAGTTTAGCTAGCATGGTTAGCTGGAAGCTGTGTAGCTGAGGTGATGAGTTATTTCTCGTAATTAAACATTATTAAAACTATATTCGTAGACGCAGATATAACTTTATGTCCTTAAAACGGTAGAAGTAGGCTCGTAAATGAATATCGTTTATGGCATGTTGTTTTAAGCATTTAATGCCCTGGCTCCACTAGTCATAATTTAGTTTTGACTCGTCATAATTGACATTAAAGATATCTACAACATAATTATGACTAGTCATAATATACACTGAAGATATCTACCGTGTTATTTTGACTAGTCATGCACTTCCATTGGATAATATTTTCTGAAATCTACAAATGAGTTTTGAGTAGTAGAAATTATAATGAAAGGTATCCATCATTCATTTTGTACTGTGTATAATTCTAACTAGAGATATCTCTCATTGAATTTTCACTAGTACAAAATGTCATTCGCGATATCTGTTTGGTTTTTGACTAGTCATAATTCAAATTTAAGCTATCTGAAGTTCATCATTAAAGAGATGTGTGTGTATGTATGTATATA
>JANDJT010000021.1:9298046-9315479 GCA_024331685.1 Stegophilus panzeri | reverse complement strand
TTAAAACAAAAAAGGCTTGAAATATTTCACTTTATGTGTAATGAATCTAGAATATATGAAAGTTCCACTTTTTGAATAAAATTACGAAAAAAAAAAATCTTTTCCATGATATTCAAATTTTTTGAGATGCACCTGTATATTAATCAAAAATACATTGAGGTACATGATTCACAACCAGCACTTCAATCTGTAAATTGTGTAAATAAAATCTTTTGAGAACTAGCTTATAACTTGACCTAAAATCAAATGTGTATTCTTCATAACTAAAGTAAAATGCTTTTTTGTTTTTGTAGTTGTTTTTTGTTAATAAGGTGATTTTCTCATTCTCCAGAATTTCTTATTCTGTTTTTTTTCTTTGTCTCTTGGTTTCGCTTTCTTTCCTCATTTACACCTTTTATTTATTTAATTATTTTTTGTTACTCCTCTCTAGTTTTCTCGCCGAACCGGTACCATGAGCTCCATGTCAGGAGCAGACGACACCGTCTACATGGAGTACCAGTCGTCACGCAGCAGTAAGATGGCAGCTCTCAAGAACGTTCACCCTCTCTTCAAACGCTTCCGAAAGTGAGCACGGAGAAGAACAGCACTTCTAATACTCACTCACAGAGCTTTCCTGAAAGTCTCAAACCCCAGGTCTAAACTTGGCGTCTTTATAGAATAGGACCAATAAGCTGTTGGTGAGAGACAGGGAAGAAAGAGTGGGTGTAGTTACAATATAGTGTTGTCTTAACATAGACTAAAGCACTAATGGAAAAAGAAATAAAGACTGAAACGAAGAAAATGTGATGCAGGTGGTCCACTGAGTTTCTCCAAAATGTTCCAATATATATTGAAATATACTTTTCAAGTACTTTATGATTTAAAGTGTGCATATTGGGAAAGATTAAACACCCAGCCTGTGCCGTGGCTTGCCGTGACCTGATCTGTGTAAGCAATATGGAGTGAAATCCATACTGGTGACTTTTTGTATTTTATTTCTTTTGTTTTGTTTCGAATGCAAGCTGTTTCTTATTGAGAAACAGTCATTCATTATATTTCATGAAAATATAAATAAAAGTCATCTGTGTAAATCTGTATTGTTTTGTAATCATGTTATGAATGAACAAGGAGAAACGTTGTTTACTGTTCAGGAAAGCAGGAGATTTTCTCCTAATCTTTGGGTTTATATAATGAATGCTACAGACTCTTTCCAAGAATTTTACTTCAGATAACCCATTGGACCCCTGCACTGTTGTGGTTGCCAAATTGGATAAAATACCCCTTGAGGGCTTTTAGGTTGAGAATGCAAATGAGAGTTCTGTTATCAAAAACACAGCCCAAACAATCAAAATTTAATCTCCGACATGCTTTCTTGTCATAAACCGTATCTACTTCTCAAAGTATAAAACAGCAATTAAAGAAAGAAAATCATTTTCATGTTAAGCGCTTTGGACTCTATAGTAAACAGCTTAATGTACACTACATGGCCAAATGTTTGTGGACACCATGTGACCATCACCCCCATATGTGCTCTTTGAAGATCCCAGTCCAGATTTATTCTTCATTTGCTGTTATAATAACCTCCACTCTTCTGGGGAGGCTTTCCACTAGATTATGGATTTGTGAAGTCAGGCACTGATGAGTGAAGAGGCTCCAGTTACTATTAATCTTCATTTAACGATCTTAACAAATGTCACTTATAGCAAGTAATACATAATGTTGCAGAACATCAACAAGACAAATTAGTTCCTTACATAATAGTAGCTATAAACAGTCATTCCCTCACCAGACACTCTATTTTTCTCTCTCTAGAAATTAGTAAGACAAAAAAAAAAAAACCCAGCTTGTCACGTTACCGAGAAACCAAAAAGCAAGCACAAATGCCTCTGTAATGAAGACTTTCCTCTGGTGGAAAACTTACTGACTGTTACAAATCGCTAACACTGGAGACTCCTTCGCCATGTCAAAGATTAGATGTGTTTGTCTGTTAAATAACAACACATTGTTTATCTCTTTAGGCCTGTCATGATTCTTAGACTACGGAGATCCTCTGTGTAGAAACGATAAGGTTAGAAGGATCGTATTAATATACACCTGAGAATTGCCTTGCAGCTGGAACTATTGTCAGAGCTGTTGCTATAGAAAATCAGCAACACCTTCTGCCCAGTCAAAACGGAGAATTCAACAGTGCAGTGAAAAAGATTGCGATGATCAGATCAGATCAGATTATTCAACATTATCAGTGTAGATCATTAAAATAGTGGTGGCTCAGTGGTTAAAGGCTCTGGTTTACTGATCAGAAGGTCAGGAGTTCAAGCTACCACTGCTGGGCCCTTGGGCAAGGCCCTTAACCCTCAATTGTTCAGTTGTATAATGATAAAAATGTAAGTTGCTCTGGATAAGGGCGTCCGCCAAATGCCAAAAAATGTAAATGTAAAATGGCTGTTTGGTGTGCTACGTGTAAAAATGACCTTTGACATGAACATGACGTGACGTGAACTTTGACAGCTTGCAGGTTTGTTCATCCTGAAGAGCTCAAAATTTACAGGTGACCCGCAGTGACATCATAACGAGTCTTTCATATTCCCTTGTAGACTTTTTGTTTAAACCAGAAGGTGAATTGTTACATAGTGATGGATATAATACAATGATTTCAGACTTCCTTGGCATTTGCTTCGACACGCCCACTCTGGAGAACTTCCCCTCTTGTGTTTGTGTTCCTGTGTTGAAGAAAGTTCTTGAGTTCCTCTGCTGGAGCTTTGAGACGTCGTTTCTTTTTTTTTTTTGTTTGTTTTCTGTCGACTGTTCTCTATTTTCCTCTTTTGCAACTTCTGCAATGGCTCTCCGGAACGCTCTGCTTCATATCAGCCGTAAATCGCTGCACAGTGACACGAGCACGCGGGTTCTGCTGCAGTGTCGCGCGCTGCACAGCTCGACTATGCCCGAAGAACCCGCACGAGACGCCGAGCTGAAGCACGCGGGACCGGTAAAAAGCCTGCGGGAAATGCCCGGTCCTAGCGCCATCGGGAACCTCATCGAGTTCTTCTACAGAGACGGCTTCAGTCGCATCCACGAGATCCAGGTTCAAGTGTCCCTACCTTGTAATTACAATATATCTGACTGGACTTGAAGGAAGCACGTGACGTCATTTTCCTCGTCTACCTTGTGCATTAGTTTGAGTTTTGTTTAAACTCAATGACAAAATTTAAAGAATACTTTGCTATTTTTTTGTTAGACAAAATGGCTTAAGTGTTTAAAATACTGTAGTCTGGTGCAATCTGCATTACATAGCCTATGGAATAAAAATGTGAAAATAGGACAAGCCATATTTTATTTAATGATATGCCCGAACATATTTTGACAATTTGTTTATATGATTATTGAAGATGGTAGAAGAATTTTTGTTATATTCAGTATAAATCCTGATTTGTATAAATGATTGAGCAATATGCATATTAGAGGTCGACCGATACGATAATGAAGTTGGGCGGTACCTGCCGATAACCGATTAATCACCTGATAGTTTTTAAAACTGATACCGATACTCAAAGTAAAATACTGCTGAACTTTATTACAAAAATAAACAGTACTGACTGTACCATGAAAATGTACTGTACTTGTTTAAATGAAATAAATATTTATATATATTAACTATTAATTAAATAAAATATGTACGTCCGACTGAACCAAAAAGTAACACTCCAAATAACAAATAAATATAGACATCCAAAATGAACAAAAAAACCACATCAAATAACACAACAAAATTTGTCAGTGATGGTTTTTATTTCACCTTTAGAGGTCGCTCTCGTATTGTATAATGAATGCGCTCCCTTCTCAGCCGCAACCATTTTTGCCAATAAAAAATAGTTCCAGAAATCGGTTATCGGTGCCGATTAAGCTACAAAACTGTTCAATCGGTCGACCTGTAATGCATATATTTAAGGGTTAACTAGTATTTAAATCGGTGAGGTACTAGAGTCAGGTGGTGATCATTAGTCAGTTCTTCAACTGATAAGCAAATTTACACTCTATACGCTTACACAAAATAAAGGTAAAATCTTGAATCCTTATGATTTCTACAAACCTAAACATCTTTAACTATCCAATGAGCCCCAAGCGACATGACTTTCTAGGCAGATATTTATGATTTGAGTAATGTTTTATCTATAAATTGAATCTCATCAAGTAGCAGCATGAATGCACTGGCTTGATTTAAGCCAGTTCTACTCTTTATTAATGCTCTATGGAGTGTCCATGAGGTGCCTGCGTTAAAAACACGACCATCTGGGCTCAATATTAGCTATATACAATAAGCAGGTTAAAATGCATCACATGTATTGATTGGCATCTGAGATGCCTAAGTAGACAAGAGCCGTGTAAATGAGATTACGATGATGAGTTTTGCATTCACTGTTGTGTTGAACATCATGTAGTAGCAGTGATTGAGTATACTATATCTCATGTGCATCTCTTTCTTTTCCCTGTTCTCTCAGATGGAGCACAGTCAGAAGTATGGGAAGATCTTTAAGTCACGCTTTGGGCCGCAGCTAGTCGTGTCGGTAGCGGGCCGAGACTTGGTGGAGCAGGTTCTCAGGGCTGAAGGTGTAGCGCCTCAAAGAGCCAACATGGAGTCATGGAAAGAGTACAGAGACATGAGAGGACGTGCCACTGGCCTCATCTCTGCGTAAAGCCTAATTTACATTTATGTGTTTGTGACGGTTAACGATGTGTATCTTATTGACATTTTTGGAATATGTGTAGAAATATTTCTTTTTAGAAATGGTTGAGATGATAACAGGAAGAGAATAAAGTCAGGCTGTCTGGTGATTGATATTGGGTGAAATATGTGCTTTGTGCTATTTACAATTACAGGCAGTTATGATGACATGATTTTAGAGAGAAAGCATCTGGCCTTCTTGTTATCTATTGGCTCACAAGAACAAGGCACAAGATCACAGGTTAAACCTAGTTAAAGTTTGTGTTAGGCAGAACATAAATGCATGTCTTTTATTTCCTCTTCTGTGAATTAGCTTTTCCGCCCAGCGATTTTTATTTGCAATTGTTCTGGCCAAGTGGTTCTTGTATTATTGTAGAAAGGGATCAAAAACCATAAACGCTAAGGCTATACTGTAAAAACTTGCACCTCTACACATGCTGTATATTCCAGCCACAAGTTCAACTCTGGTGAACTTTTTTGAGTGAACGACAGAGCATAATTAGTACGCATCAGCATGCATTGGTGTGAGCGGTCTGTCAAGACATTCAGATAAATGGTAGTTCAGTTTTCAAGGATTCCAAGTCCTGGTGAATGCTGCCTAACAGTAAACAGTTATAAGACATGTGCCACTTTGTTATCTTCAGTGAGGCTGATGACTGGCTGAAGATGCGCAGTGTGTTGCGACAGCTCATCATGCGTCCACACGATGTTGCAGTATTCTCAGACGACATTAATGAAGTGGTGGCAGACCTGCTGGTAAAAGTGCGCAAACTGCGCAGAAAGCAGCCTGATGGACTTACAGTCCTCAATGTCAACGACCTGTTCTTCAAATTTGCTATGGAAGGTGAGTGTGTGAATGTGTCAGAGGAATTTCTATAAAAAACCTTTAATAAAAAACAAAGTTTAATACATTTCTCTCAGGCTTGGTAATGTTTACACCCAAGAAATGTGTTTTGGCTCTGTTGGCTTTCCATATTGGTTTTCATACAATTGAGTTTATTTTGTCATCAAACCCTAATCGTAGGTGTGGCATCCATCTTGTACGAGACCCGTCTGGGCTGCTTGGAAGACGAGATTCCCAAGATGAGCCAGGAATACATAGAGGCCCTCCATCTCATGTTTAGCTCCTTCAAGACCTCCATGTATGCCGGCGCCATCCCCAAATGGCTGCGACCCATCATTCCCAAACCGTGGGTGGAGTTCTGCTGTTCCTGGGATGGCCTTTTCAAATTCAGTAAGCATGGAGGGGCAATTCTGGGAAGGTGTGGGTGTGGCCAGGGGCTTGAAAACATGCATGGCAACTGTGTACCAAATGGATTTGTGTGTGTGTGTGTGTGTGTGTGTGTTTCAGGCCAGATCCACATTGACAGGAAGTTGGCAGGGATCAAGCAGAAGGTGGAGAGGGGAGAGGAGGTGAAAGGAGGTCTGCTTACTCACATGCTGGTCACCAAGGAGATGAATCTGGAAGAGATCTACGCCAACATGACTGAAATGCTCTTGGCTGGCGTGGACACGGTACGAATATTCAATAATAGTTGATTATTTTCCTATAACAGCATGTCCTGAAGTGTTTAATTCCTTATATAACACAGCAATTTGCCTATGAATACATGATTGCATGACATGACAAGTTTTATTACTTAAAGAAAATCATATATTTTTTTTAATTATAGTTACATTTTATTTTATTTATAATATTTATCACTTATGTTATAACACCTATAAACAGTTGTTACCTCACCAGCTCTCTTTTCTCTCTCTCTTTAAGTCAGTTAGACCAAATGCAGCTTAAATGTTTGCTTATCAAATTTTCTGTCCTGAAGTCTTTCTCATAATAAATTGTTATAATGTATTTTAATACCTGTGAAACACTCTATATCTATGAATATGCATAAATAAGCAATCTGGAGATGCCCCCATGTCCTGCTGTCTTCCCACATAACTAGCTGGCTAGCTAACTGCTAGAAAACTAGCTTGTGTTTGTCAGGGAGACACAAGGGATTTCAGTATCCAAGTTTTGATTTTCCATCATCATATTCTGAGTAGTTAAAGTCAAACCTGTCAAAATATACCACAACAGCCAAGATTTGTTTCATGACAGATTTAGCTACATTAGCTATTGAAATATGGATAAAGTTTCTTAGTTTTAAATGGTGAGGGATAATTTAGTGTAAACAAATTTTACCCAAACACATATATATTTGATATAAAAAGAATCAGTCAAACAGGATGAGTTAAGCATTTAAAAATGTTGTTTTTGAGTTCAGGAAGGCATTAAACTACACATTTTTAAGTATGAGAGCAGGCTAAAAATCTCTGCAGATAATCCCATCTAATCCTGTGCCAAAGGCTAAAGTGCTAGTCATTTTGCAATACATAAGCAGTTTGTACCCAGGTGCCCTTGTGTGTGTGTGTGTGTGTGTGTGTGTGTGTGTGTGTGTGTGCGTGCGTGCGTGCGTGGGTGTGTGTGCGAGCTTTGATTATAGTAGCTTCCTAACAATGTTACAATACTTCCTTTCTTTCTTTCTTGACTGCTTACAAACTATGCAAGTCCCCTACCACAGAAAAAGTGTTGACTGGGGTGCTTTTTTGTTATTTTTAGTTTCATTGAAACACTGAAATATGTCATTTTGGCAATGAAATATTTTCGATTCAACACGTCGTGAATCTCTTTATATTCATTCAACACTCAATTTTGACCAGCACGTTTTCCTCCATGTTTGTTTTTCTCACTATACCCCCCCAAACTTGTGACCTGATTGGTCGGGAGGTAAAAAAACAAAAACGGTTAACATCACTCTACCCTTTTCTGACAAGTTTTTCTGGAAAGAAATGTGAACTCAACAAAGTAATATATGGAAAGGACAGGAGAAATATTCTAATCTTTAACAAACTTCTCTTCCACCCTCCAGACGTCTTTCACATTATCGTGGAGTACATACCTCCTGGCCAAGCATCCCATGGTGCAACAGGAGATCTATGAGGAAGTGACCCGTGTACTCGGTGGACGAGTCCCAACCGCTGATGATGTTCCTCAGCTGAAACTCATTAAGGGACTCGTCAAGGAGACACTCAGGTAAAAACATCTCACACTCCTGTCACTTATCCAGTGGGAAATGTTTTCTGCTCCTAACCGCAAATACGTAAAAAAAAAAAAATTGTTCTCTGTGTCAACTGTAGGCTTTATCCTGTTCTTCCTGGAAATGGTCGAATCACTCAGGACGACCTCATCATTGGAGGTTATTTCATCCCCAAAGGCGTACGTCTTGGCCCTGCATGTTTGTGTGTCTGCTACGGCTGTTACTTTATTTTATTTTTTTAATTACAGGAAATTACTGGCCTCAGAATTACAGTTTATGTTTTTGTACTGCCCTCATATTACCGGTCCTAATATTAAATATAATTAATTTATTTGCCTTTTTTCCTCCACAGTGATGAATAACAAACGGATTACAAGTGTGTGCATCTTCATATTTGAATAGAGAAATGTAATTTATGCGTATGTTTATTTTATGCGGTCATTTTTGAGCGGTCTTTTGAAGGGTGCCAATATTTTTAGAGCTGACTGGGTTTTACAGCAGTTTCTAGAATTCATCTGATATTCATCAATATTCTGTCAACAATATTAGATGAATTCTGGCAACTTTTGTAAAACACAGTCAACCTCATAAATATTGGCACCCTTCTCTCATTTCAGACTCAGCTGGCCCTTTGTCATTACTCCACCTCCATGGATGAGGAGAATTTTCCCAAAGCGGAAGAGTTCCGTCCCGAACGCTGGCTCCGTAAAGACACTTTGGATCGAGTGGAAAATTTTGGCTCCATTCCCTTCGGCTATGGCATCAGGAGCTGCATTGGTAGGAGGCTAGCAGAACTCGAGATGTACTTGGCTCTCACCCAGGTGTGTGTGTGTGTGTGTGTGTGTGTGTGTGTGTACATGAAACAGAACATGCATATAGCTATGTTCTAGTTTTATAGCCGTGTACCTCATTTAGATAAATTTTATCTGGCTCAAACAATGTGACCTTTAACACCTGTTGTGTCACACACACAAGTTTAACTAAAGTTCATCAGATTGACTTTTGCATGACCTGCTGATAAGCCGAATTGAAGTCTTCCAGCATTAACACACAAATTAGACATAACTTCTCTGTACTCTGTAGGGTTTTTTTTTTCCCCAGCTGTTAAAATTCTCTAACACTCATGTGATCTCTTCCAGCTCCTTCAGAAGTTCCACATCGAGGTGTCTCCGCTCACAGGTGACATCCGAGCCAAAACTCATGGCCTGCTGTGTCCTGCAGCTCCCATCAATGTCAGGTTTATCGACCGTGTATAAACCCCCATCCCCTTCCTGAATGTACATATAATGTATGTTTAAATTATCCTGACATTGTTGTTCATAGTTGTCTAAGAAAATCTCATAATGTTATACATGGAAAGAAACAACAACAAAAGTTAATCTGATAATGCCAAGCTTCACCAGCAATACTCGCAACTCAAAAGGGTTAATAAGCTTCATGCCACCACATGATCACAGACATTTAAATGAGGGGACAGAACAGCTGATTGTCAACTATTTTATCAAAACAATATGCCTGTTTCATTTGCACATTGCAGTGCCATGGTCTGCTATGCAGTATAACTAGCTAAACACCAGGATGTAGCAATTATACCTGATTTTACTGCTTTCCTAAAGCAACATGCCACTAGGAATATGTAGAAACAAAGCGATACGTATGTTCTGTCATACCTACAGTACTGTACATGCTTTTCTAGAGCTAGAACTGTTCACAAGGATGCTGTCAATCAGTATGTTGTATGATGCCCATGCAATACTGACCAGGCAGAAAATAGGAATTTTACTAGCTTTAAGCTATAATTAAAATGTAGTAGGGGATATCATTTTAAATTGTGTTGCCAGGGGCTTTAAATTAGTGTGCATATACAAGCTTACATAATGGATTCTGTTTTTCCTTTATGCCTTTCTTGCCTTTCAATTGCACACAGGTCAACTCCATTCAACTGGTTATGTGACTTATGTAATTATGTATCGGGTTTCACCAGCACTGTGTTGTTGTGCTGTTGTGTATGACAGTTTGTTGTTTTAAAATTATAAATATGAAATAGTGCCTTGTGTGTAAATACTAAATACATGACCTGAATTTAAACTTTGTAGCATTTAAAGACTTTATCACCAGGAAATGAGCAGAGTTGTGCATGCTATGTGCTAATGTGTTCAGTGAAGTGGAATATATATATATAATGATAGAAAAAAGGAAGTTCAACCACATTGTGTAAATAAAGAACAACAATAATGACTGTGAACATCAAGAGTCATCCTGCTTCAGTTCTTCACAACAGTACCTTTCCGCTCAGGCCTGTTGTACCCTCTGTAAAGCCAATAACTGTGTTTACCACTGGTTGGATAATAGTCTCTAACAAATGCTGGGGTCTTCCAGGAATATACAGGTGTATTTATTTAATTGCACACAGGTTGACTACATTCAACTAATTATGTGACTTATGTGATTTCACTAGCACTAATTTAGGTGTTTCAAAGCAAAAGGGGTGAATATTTGTGCAGTTACATATATTTACATTTATTCATTTAGCAGAAGCTTTTATCCAAAGAGACTTACAAATGAGGACAAGCAAAGCGATACATCAGACAGAACAATACAAGTAATGCTCCCATACAAGAGTTTTAATTGAGTACCAGAGGAGCAAAGTGCACAGAGTAGCGGTGTAAGAGCAGGTGTAAGTGCAGCTTTTTTTTTTGAGTGTGACAAGTTAGGGGTTAGTAAAGTGTTCGTTGGAGGTAGGTCTTTAGCCGTTTTTTGAAGATAGTGACAGATTCTGCTGTACGGATTGAGTTTGGAAGTTCATTCCACCACTGAGGGACAGTTAGTTTGAAGGTTCTGGAAAGGGACCTCATGCTTTGCTGAGTAAGCTCTACGAGGCAGGTTGTAGGAGGGAACATAAACTTCAAGGAGAGTGTTGAGGTAGGGGGGTGCTGTTCCAGACGAGGTCTTGAATTTGACGTGGGCAGCTACAGGAAGCCAGTGGAAGGAGATGAAGAGGGGCAATCAAAACTTTAAATTTGCTTTCATTTTGTTACCCCAAAAGTAGTGTTGCTCTAGGCTCCCTGGTTTGTTCTCCCCATGTCCACGTTGGTTTCTTCTGGGTTCTCCAGTTTCCTTCAACCTTGCAAAAACATGCCAGGTGACTCTAAACTGGCGTCTCATTCTGGGAGTGTATTCCTGTTTCGCACCCAGTGCTCCTGGGATAGACTCCAGACACATGGTGATCCTGACCAGGATGAAGCGCTTGAATGAATGAATGAAGGAATGATTTCTCCCACTTTGTTCACCCACCTCCTAAATCCCAATCTAACCTAAGTCTAAGTCAGTGGTTTTCAATCCTGGTCTTGGGGACCCACAGCACTGCACATTTTGTATGTCTCTCTCATATCTCATATCGGCAGTGGTGGCTTGATGGTTAAGGCGGTAGCGGTAACTGATCAGAAGGTCAGGGGTTCAAGCCCCAGCACTGCCACTGTTGGGCCCTTGAGGGCCCTTAACCCTCTCTGCTACAGGGGCACTGTATCAATTCTGACCCCAGACTCCTGATATGCTGGGGTATGCGAAGAAAAGAATTTCACTGCTATAATGTATACGTGACAGATAAAGACTCATTACATCTGACACACTCAACTCAGTTCTTATTTTTTTTTAAATAAAGGAAGCATACAAAATGTGCAGAGCGTTGGGTCCCCAGGACCCGGATTGAAAACCACTGGTCTAATAAGACCTGATTTTAAAACACTTGTTTTGTTTGCACTTGACCAAATAGCCGAATAAATACTCTTTGTGATATGAATTACCCATGGTGACCACTTGACGGCGGTGTGATGTGAAGAAATAATCAAACCCACAGCAACTTGCCGAGCAGATCAAATGTGCGCGTCAGAGTGTTGTATTTCAAATAGCTCCTGAGTAGATACTTAGTGCACTACGCAGGGTGGTATTTTAACCTCTATGTAGTGCACTTGAATAGGGACGCGGGTGAGATTTGAGACCCGCCCTTAATTTGTCTAGCGCTCGGCCTATTCTACGGACAGTAACCGTATTCGCGGGGGAGCAGGTTCGTGGTTTCTCGGATCGTGTCGTGTTGGAGGTTTTGGTTTTTTTTTTTGCATGTACACAAAACAGACCGAAAAACGATTGAGACGCTTAAAGTTAGCTGTCCAAGTCGTTTTTTGTTGTTTTTTTTTTTTTTTTAAAGACGTGTTTTATGTAAATGCGCGCGCATTGGCACGACCACACAAACACACCATCTCCATCAAATGACACAAGTTAGTGAACTGTTCAGTGGTTAATTAATGGAGATGCCTGGCGACATTATGAAGCACTGTGATATGCTAAGCTAAGCTAAGTGAAGCTAATGATTGTGATTATGCACGTAGGCCTTGCGCTGAAGTTGAACTTCTAAACGGACTTCATAACTTGTCACATTAGAGCGAGGCCCGCACTTCCAGGGCCGATTTTGGATGAGGAAGTGAAATCAACACAGACAACCCAGGTGAGAATCGTGCTCATTTTCTTTGCTGTTCAATTCCTCTTATGCATTTTAACCGTAAATACCTGTAAATAACTGCATTCGTGTGGTTAGTGAACGTTTTCGGCTTGCGCGAGACGATGTTTGCTAGCTATCTGGCTATGTGTAGTGTAGTGTAGTGTAGTCTCGCACGACACTATAGCTAGCCTCGTCGAAAATTAGCATAGCTGTAGCGGCTAGCTAGCAAACCCTGACTGTCTGGGTTTCTGCTTTAATTAACATTCAATTTAATTCAATAAGCACATACTATATAATGATGGAACTATTACTATCCAGCATCTTTGATAAACCAGCCAGCTAGCTAAAGCTGCATTAGGAGTATGTTAGCGGTTTAGCAGGCTAACATGATGGACTGTCGATAACTAGCATGCTGTCTAACTCTCCTGTAGTTTAGCTGTATTTATATCCTAACTAATATTTCACACAGCTAATATTCTCAGTATGTTTATGTTTAATTTCGTAAAGCTGGTAAACATTGAGAAAGGTATGCTAGGTGGTTATGCTAGCTTCCGTTAGTATTAGCGTTAGTTTACTTCCAGGCTGAACTGTTGTGTTTTTGTTGTAATAATTCTGTTCATTCCTGGTTATAAAGTGTTAATCTGTAGGTCTGTGGAGTAAACTTATATTTGTCACTTAGGTTTTTTTTTTTTTTTTTTTTTTTGGAACTGACAGCACTTTAGCGAGCAACATTTAGCATGCTAAGAAGCTAACATCTGGCAAAACTTTGACAGCAACTGAAGTCATGAAGAAATATTTTTCTTCCCCTTCACAACTTGTCAGCGTTACCAGTTTGTATCATAAGTTACTATTTCCTTAACGATAGGTATAAGAATATATCTTTATTGTTCCTTTATTTATGCAAATGAGACGTCGTCTAATTAACTATGCAAGTATGCGTAAATTTGTATGCTTAATAAAAAAAAAACAACCCGTAGTCTTTGAATGGTTGTTAGAATGATATTTATTTCACTGTGAACACACTCTCATGAGAGAGACTTTTTACAGAAAAGATTGTCGGAAAATATTTTCATTTAGTGCTGTATTAATAACTGATATCAGTTATAGGTCTGATACCGTGTGCATTTAGTCATCATTATTACTCATACTCTAGCACAATGCACTGATCACAACATCCAATACTACGACTAATGATGGCATTCGACGCCAAGCGAAGCAGAAAACATAGAGGCGCTGCTACAGCATCTTCCTACAATACAGAATAACCCGAAGAAAGATCTTTGTAGCATTTTAAACAGTATCTTTAACAGAGGACGTAAGGGTGGCCGAGCGGTATCGGCAAGCATGGTCATTAAAAATGAGGACAGAACTTCGCACACATACAAAAGTGACCCTTTAAGAAAACCTGTTGCAAACGAGAGCACTTCATATGTGCGAGCACTGAGACACGGATACTCAGAGACGAGCTGCAATTCACACTAACTTTTCATGTTTAATGACCATTGCACAGGTCGGACACCATCACAGCCTCGCATCCACTAGTCCCCCGATTGCTTAATACTACGTAGGTTTCATTTCAGTATCAGAATTGACGAGTACCTAAAAAATTAATTTACTCCTACTCAGATTGAAAGGAAAAAAGGTATGTTTGAGTCCCTAAGTTCTAAGGAAATACCCAGGCATTTTCAGTAGAAATATCTAATCTAAGTCCAACAATAATTAACATTTTTGGGTAGAATGTAATATTCTTTGGAATAGGAGTGAACGAGCAAAATTTCATGAACAAAGGTGATCTAGATACTGAACATTTTTGATTCTGAACAGGGGGGGGTTGATTTTGAGGGAACGTCAATTTCAGCTGTAGTTAGTGGGGTTTATAAGTTTTATAAAGTACCTCCAGGATTTCACAATTCTGCAAACGCAAAATCAAGCAAACTCCACAATAAACTGAGGAGCTTGCAATTTTTGAAAATTACCTCAGGTTTGGGCCAAGATCCGTCATTTGACGTCACGATGCACATTCAGCCAAAGCCCTCTTCGATTCGCTTGCGTCGAACACGAGGATAATTAAAATGTCTCATTTACCAACAAACATCACAGTCAAAGACCGTGCAAAACAGTTTCGTGTAATGCAAGTAATTGTTCGCAAGAAAAAACCCCTACAAAAACTCTGCAAATTGCATCCCATATTTTAAAAAAGGAAAGAAAAAAAAATTCACAGCAATATCAAACATATATGTGTGTGTGTGTGTGTGTGTGTGTGTATATATGTGTATATAAATAAAATGTATGTATATAATATATTGTGTGTGTATGAGACATGATGTGATTGTGAAGTAGCTTCAAAGCTTTTAAAGTTTTTTGTTTCCGATAACAAAAACAGTGAAATTTATTTTTTTGTTGACTTTTGATATTTTATTTCTACAATTTAAGATAAAAGCATATTATAGCTGCAATTAATGATTAAAAAAAATGTAAAAATGATTAATGTAACCAAAGTTGTCATTTCTATTTGTAGTGTCTGGCCTTAGGATTAAGCATTACACATTACATTTTTTTTTTTACCTGTTTGAAATTACTTTAATTCAGTTCTACGTTGAAGCAAAAGTTCATACACACATGTTCATTAGTGCAAATCTTTCTCAAATGTGTTCTCTGTATGTAGGAGAAAGGAACCCATTTGATGGGCAAATCCTCTTTCCTGAGCTCCTGGGGAAAAATCTGAGCAGTGATCATGGGTATGTACTAATTTCCTAATGCATTGTCTGTTGTTTTTCTGTTATTTCCAGATATTTATTTATTTATTTTTTGAAAAATGGTTGTGTTTCTCTTGACAGACGAACAGGAGGTTTTGAACTCGATCATGCAGGACCTGGCTGAACTGCAGCGCTCCAGCCGGTCAGCCATGCCTGATCTGGGAAAACCCAAAGCCTCGTCCCCCAAGAACCAGGTCTGTTGCGTTTGCCTTGTTGTTGTTTACTGAACATAGCCCAAAATCATTTAAAAGCATTAAAAGTGAAGAGTACAGTGAGAAACATGACAGATTTTAGGAAGTTCTAGATGAACATATAACCATTTGTGGCTGTTCAGCACCATGAAAAGGCAGGTATAAGGGAAGTATTTATATACTCTGTTTTTAGTGAATGGTGAAATGAAGGAAGTGATGGAATGAAACATATTGTTACTCGGTTTGATACTTTAATGATGCTTTCTTCCTTACAGAATGATGTTCGGGTGAAGTTTGAGTACCGAGGAGAGAAGAGGTATTGACTTCATCTTCTAAAGAGCTCTTATTCACAGTTTGCTGGTGGTGATAATCAAACATCGTACCTAAAATGTTGGGAAGTGTGATTTTGTACAGTAAGCGTACTTACAATAAACATTACCTGCACAACGTAATCAAGAAAAAAAAATCATCTTACCTAAGACAAAATATTGTATAAAGCAGGTCGTGTCGGTGTCCTCCTCCTCTTCCCTGTGTCCCTTACGTATCCATGAGTGCACAAATGGCTGGGGATTGAACTTTGTAAGCGGTTGTCCCACGATGTTCAGAAACATCATAGACGAGATGGTGGGGATGAGAAGGGATTCACGCTGCGAGCTACAAATGAGTGATTTTGGAGAAACCCTGCTCGCGCTTCACTCGAGATCGGTGTGGTATTCACAGTAGCCAACAACTGCTTCAGTCCTTCTGGAACTTTTTGTCTATTTGAGTCCCTGTACTCCCTAAAAACCCGAATGACTGTACGTGGGTTGGTAACTCTATTTAATTCCGGGCAGCCAATCTCACTTTCAAAACCCTGCGCAGATTGACAACGTTTAGCATCGTAAGCGCTTCTAAAAACCTTCCACAATCAGACTAGTGTTATCACTGCTAGTCGTAGGAACGGTCTCCAAACTGCTTCATCAGTGACCTGCTGCTGCTCGCTCTCTTGGACTCTTGCCTTTTTAGTATTTTGTTTGTGTTCTTAAAAAATGCTGGTAATGATAACTGCTTTCTTTTCGCCATGACACTCTCTACAACGCATGCTACGTGACTGTAGGCTTCACTTCGTGACAACGAATTCAGGTGACCTTTGAACTTGAAATGATTACGTTATGTGAAAGAGGCTATTGATTGGCTATTAGAATAGTTGAGCATTTCTATTGCCTTTTTTTTTTTTTTTTTTTTTTTTTTTTTTTTCCTTTTCAAATTAAGCTCTGCGTCTTTGTTAGTGATGTAAAGAATGGTGATGCTTCACAAGTGCGAAAATGGGTTATTAGTTGGTAATTGAAGTTCCTGTTTCCTATCTGAAGAGGTAAAGCTTCAGAAAGTCCCGTACTACTCCGTTATCTACTCATAACTGTTTACATTTGTAATATATTTTAGGTTACACTTTGGTTTACGCTAATATTTTACTCATTTATTTCTATTCATCTTTGTTAATAATACATTGGAGTGGTTCTAGGAGATATGTTGCTCTCTCCCAGCTGTTGACACACCTGTACTGATTATTCATTGGTCATATTTCCTCTTTTTAGATGTGTTGGAAGCTTGGAGAGAACAAAAATATGCAGTCTGTGGATCTTTAAGGACCACTCTCAGAAATGCTGCTATACAGGATGAATACAGTGTATAGAGTTGTTTAGTGTTTTGTATTTGTGATGTGGGTATGTTAAAATGTTGCATAACAGTATTGTGTGTGTGCGCACACTGTATTAACATTATAATATGTTATTATCTACATTTCTGTGTGGTTTTTTTTCAGGATCTTGCAGTTTCCTCGACCTCTCAGGCTGGACGATCTGAGTGCCAAAGCTAAAGTGGCGTTTGGTCAAACAATGGACCTGCACTACACCAATAATGAGGTATTGGAGATCAGTGTGCATGTGTGCATCAGACCTCGTAGTTACTACTGACCTGGCATCTGCTTCGTTGCTCTGTGTACAGAAATAATAATAATAATAATAATTATTATTATTATTATGCATGATTAGAACATAATGCAAGATCATTTTGAATGGAATAATGATTTGATGAATACACAGATTTGACTGAAATTCATCAGAAATGAACTGGAAGTTATAATAATTTTCCTATTTTTTTCTCACCCCTTCTTCTTATCCTTTCACTTTCACTTTTCTGTCTCCTTCTTTGCACTGTCTCTGTACGCTCTCCA
>JANDJT010000021.1:9287803-9297946 GCA_024331685.1 Stegophilus panzeri | reverse complement strand
CCCCCCCCCCCCCCCCCCCCCCCCCCCCACCCCTCGCTCTCTCTCTCTCGCTCTCTCTCTCTCCCCCCCCTCCCCCTCCTTCCTTCCCTCTCTGTAGCTGGTGATTCCTTTGAGCACCCAAGATGATCTGGATAAGGCTGTTGAGCTGCTGGATCGCTCCGTCCACATGAAGAGTCTCAAGATTTTGTTGGTGCTTTCAGCATCTACTCAGGTCAGTCTGAGTTAATAGAAAACGTCTTTTTAAAAATGACACGTCGTCTTAAAAGTCTAATTCGCATAATCGGATCTTGTTAAATAAGGTTTCACTCGCCAGTGCTCATGGTACTTAATGGAGTTACAAGCAGTCCATTAGCTTTCTGTATAAGCTTAAGCATCTCTACAGCTTGGCCATGATCTATACAGTGGATGTAGTCAAAATTAAGAATAGTATTTATTCTCACTAACGTATATAAACTCTCACATTAGTGGGAACGTAAATAGTTCTGCTGCATTTGTTTTTAATGATCCTAGTCATATAAACTTTTTTTTTTTTTTTTTTTTGGACATTTATTTGATCAGAACTCCCTCTCCGGTATGAATATGTTGCTGACGCACGAGCATCTGGACAACACGGACAGGAAGAGCATGCTGGCCCTGATAGGTCAGTGCTGAGTTTCTAAGCTGTCTTTTTAATCTTTGTGCATCTCATTTATTATTATTGTTTCTGACGTCTCAAACCATGTACGTCATGTACAGTTAGTGATCTGATTGAATGAATCTGTTTGGAAAATTATAGCTTCATTCCAGTAAACGATTGCAGTCAAGCCATGACTCAATCTCCCACTCTAAAGATGAGGCTGAGTTTGCAGACAGGGTGTTCTCGATGTGAATTATGATAAACATGTCGTACTGACTACGATCGTTTTTCTGTTTTACGGTCTCGAACAAAGATTCAAAGATTTATTTTTTTCAAAGATGAGATCAAATTTAGTTAAAGGGATAAACAAACCGCTGTCTCTGTGCAGGATCTCAATCGACAGACCGCAGCTCTCCCCCACCAGGCTACATCCCTGACGCTCTGCAGCAGGTGGCCAGAAACGGCTCGTTCACCAGCATCAACAGCGAGGGAGAGTTCATACCTGAGAGCATGGACCAGGTGATGACACACTCTGCCTTTTTTGAATATCAAACAAGCTTTTGCACATGTTGAGATCAGGGGGGAAATAGCTGTGACACCACCGTTGTGTATTTGCATGGACAGATGCTGGATCCACTATCCATGAGCAGCCCTGAGAATTCAGCATCAGGCAGTTGTCCTTCATTGGATAGCCCCCTCGAAAGGTCTTTTTAAAGGACACGTGCACACATATACACACACACACACACACACACACACACACATTTTAAGATGGGGGAATATGAATGACTTTATTTTCTCATCTTATAGCGATAGCTATCCTAAATCCCGCATGCCCCGAGCTCAGAGTTACCCAGATAACCATCAGGACTTTCCGGGTAAGCTTTTATAAACACAAACACTAATTCTCCTCTTAGATGTGTTGTAACATGGTTGTAAAAGAAGAATAATATAAGCTGTTCTGAAACCCTGTTTCAGAATGTGACATTCCAGTGTTCGAGAAGTCAGGGAAGGGTGGTACGTATCCACGGAGATATCCCGTCCCCTTCGGTCTGCAGGACTACAGTGATGGTGAGGGACAATTTACGTACTTTAATGCAAATAATGTTAACGTTGCTATTGTTATTTATGTCGAGCAGTTATATTACAGGTAAAGGGCTTTTTGTCCATTGTGAATAGTTACATTTACGACAGTTTGAAAATCTATCTAATTGTTGTAGCGCAGAGCTATCACTGGCTCTAGTAAACGTCGGAATGAAATCGAGATTTCAAACCGAAACTGTGAGATCTTCTTTAAGTTTCTGTAAGGTCTGTAGTGTCCTAAGAGACTTTCGATGAACAGCACATAATGAGCTGCTTAAGAAGTGCATGGATATCTAATAAAACATTAGGCAATGATCATTTGTCTACTGGTCCAGGAGTGTGTCTGTAAAGTTTGATTTCTCTCTTCCTCACTGCAGGTCGTAAGACATTTCCAAGAGCACGGCGAACACAGGGCCATGGCTTTCGCTCACCCATGAGCTTTAGCCCGACGGACCAGAGCCCGAGCACCAGCAGCGGCAGCAGCATCTTCTCGCCTGAACTGGAAGAGCCAGGTCGTCGGCGCCGTGGCAGCGACATTGAGCCCAACCCTAACCCAACACTCTCTGTCATGGACATCAGCCCGCCCAGTCGCTGTAAGTTTGATAAATTGAAAAATTCCCAGGTTAAAGGAATAAAAATGTTTCATTCTTATTTATGTCTTTTGCCATGTTGTGGTAACCTAATGCAGATGCAGACGTGACATGAAAAGTGGACATTTCACTAAGTGTTTGTGTGTGTGTGTGTGTTTGTACATGTAGCTCCTCGTGCCCCCACAAACTGGCGCCTGGGAAAGTTGCTGGGTCAGGGAGGATTTGGTCGGGTCTTCCTCTGTTACGATGCTGACACGGGCAGAGAACTTGCTGTCAAACAGGTCCAGTTCGACCCAGACAGCCCGGAGACCAGCAAGGTTAGAGAGAAACACATTCACAGTATTTGTGCAGCGTGAATATGATGCAATGTTTATAACTTTCTCTAAGGACTAACAGGGGCTGGTATAAGTATTCACTGCATAAGTGTTCATTGCTTATTGCTCTGAGCAAAACATGCTCACAGTGAAGCATGGTGGAGATAGCGTCAAGATTGAGAGGCACGCTTGGCCCCTTTGTAGCTTCTCTGACTAATCCCCATCTTAAGCCGGCCAATGACCAGTCATTACCTTTTGAATACTATGGGATATTTTGTGTAAATTGATGGCATGTAATAACAAATTAATTCAATGTTGGAACATTACAAAATGTGGAAAAGTTCACTGGGGTGAATCTTTATGCAAGCCACTGTATGTATGTGCATTTATGCCTATTTCTACACTATAAATTGTCTTGTATATGCATCACATCTTGGTCTTTTTATGTGTCAAGGAGGTGAGTGCGTTGGAGTGTGAGATCCAGCTCCTGAAGAATCTTTTTCATGAACGCATAGTCCAGTACTACGGCTGCCTGCGGGACACACACGAAAGAACTCTCTCTATCTTCATGGAGTACATGCCTGGGGTAAAACACACAGTTCTTTTCTGCCATCTGAAGTCTAACCTTGTTAAAATCCCGTCCTCTGAGATGTGATGTTTGTGTTCTCAGGGATCAATTAAAGACCAACTCAAGTCTTATGGCGCCCTGACAGAAAACGTCACTCGTAAATACACACGGCAGATCTTGGAAGGAGTGTGTTACCTGCACAGCAACATGATTGTACACAGAGACATCAAAGGTGAGAACGTAAGACACCCACAGCTCCGACATTGACATATAAGGGTAGACATTTCTGCAACCTTTTCACAAGCCAATCAAAAGGCTTCTTGGTTTGATGGAATAGCTCAGTCATGAGAAAATAATTTCACACTAATTAGTAGCTCTCATTCGATGTAAGCAATGTTTGTGTTATTTATTTAATAAAAATCCTTACCCTGTTTTGTTTCTTATACTTTTTTTACATTTGTTTTTATGCTTTTTTTTCCTGTCAGGTGCGAACATCCTGAGAGATTCAGCTGGAAATGTGAAGCTAGGCGACTTCGGGGCAAGTCGTCGGCTGCAGACCATCTGTCTGTCAGGAACGGGCATAAAGTCAGTGACAGGAACACCATACTGGATGAGCCCAGAGGTCATTAGTGGAGAGGGCTATGGAAGGAAAGCTGATATATGGTACGTGAAGATACCTATAACGTGCATGGCAGTATAAAGTCAAAGCAGCTGGACTTGTTGGAGTGTAATTTAACAACTTCATTGCAAACGAGGCCTCACATTATTGCATCCTTAAGTGCATTTGCCTTGACGTACTAATTCTAGGCATTTTGAAATAACTCAAATTACAAAACCTTTCATAGACCAGTACTTACACTTCCTACACCTGAGCTCACTCTGGTCTTTAGAACACTGTTCTTTGCAGCTTAAGCCAGCGGAGCTCAAACTGGGAGCCATGGTCACAAGGGGGCACCAAAGGAGCTGCAGGAAAGTCCCACAAGTTGTATCCCATAAGTAGCATGTTTTCATTTGGTCGGTTTCTGTCTCTGCCATTGTAAACATATGGTTTGTTTATAAAAAATACTAAATTATTAATAGTTGAAATGCTTTCCCTCTAGCATTCCCTCTAACTAGACATTGGAGTCTAACTCACTTTCTTAGAGTAGAATGTTTCTTTCTGTCAAAAAGATGTCTTCTGCTTTGCTTTTTTTTTTTGTTTGCCTTCTTTGTTACACATGTACAAAATGATGATTGACACCATTTCTGAGTCCTGTGGCTCCTGTAGGTCAGGCTATAGCCAGAGGGTATTATTTAAAAGCAACTCTGGTAGGGGAAAAGGAGTAACTCAAAGACAGGAGAGACTAAACCTGTTTGGCATGTGGTGAGACAAAGGTGCAAAGCTGTAAAGACTGGCTTAAGAATTAATAACCTTACTATTACCCCTCAAAAAAATCCTATATACAATTATCTAGCTACTATTAGCTGACCTCGAGTGAATTTTTCCTTTGTTTCTTTGTAATTTTTTAAAACTAACATTCCATAGCCTTTTTTTAAATGTATTTTTAGGAGAGGCGTTACACCTAGCCACTGTATCAGTGCTCTGTATCAGTGGCGGACGTTTTAGAAGGACAATGGTACAGAAGCGCTCTGTGGACAAGAACTTAATAGTAATAAATAACAGTGATACTCTGTTATCTCTGCAGGAGTGTTGGCTGCACTGTAGTTGAAATGCTAACCCAGCGGCCTCCTTGGGCGGAATTCGAGGCGATGGCGGCCATCTTCAAAATCGCTACTCAACCGACCAACCCCACACTCCCAGCCCATGTGTCTGACCACTGCCGCGACTTCCTTAAACGCATTTTTGTGGAGACAAAACAACGGCCAGCTGCTGAGGACTTATTACGGCATTTTTTTGTTCACTAACCCCTCGATCACTGAAAGATTAGAGACAACCCTAAGTGTCTGCCCTTTTCTACACTTCGCCCAGCCTGCTGTAGAGCGTTTCCATTGGACCAGAGAGAATGGAGGTGTGGCTTAGCAGAAATTGGCTTTATGCCTCTGCTGGTGGAGGATAGCATTTGGGAGCAGCTTGATTCTGTATGAAAACATTGCACCTTAATTTCACTCAGGGGTAAGTACCCCTAAAGACTAAAGGAGTTTTATTATTGTATTTTTTTTTTTTTTTAGTTATGCGAACTTGGACTAGGAGACTATGCTCCAGGGAGTCTCGTCAGCTTCTAGGCTTATGGGATGAATCTGAGAGGCTATCTTGTTCCAACACGACCCAGAATGTACTGTCGAGCCCAGGAGAGGGCTGGTGTGCCATCAAGCTGCTAAAAAAAGGCAAATCTAAGGATAAAAAATCAGACCACAGGGTGTTGGGACTCCAGCGTTACTCCTCTAAGTTCTCATTCTCTTGCACAGTTAGTACAGACTGCAGACACACTTTCATCAACATCTATACTGTAGATTTCATCACTCACTATGCTGTACAAACGTTAGTTGTTGCTGTATCTCCGTCTCTCCCTCTCCGTCTTCACGGTTTATCAGAGTGTGCCACTATTTTTGAGGTGTAGGGTCAAGCAGGATTGTGATTTGTTTGTTTCACTCAGTCAGTGTTGCTTTTGCTTCGTGCCTTTTTAGGTTTTTGGAAACCGTTTTGAGTCTGTGCTCCCACACCGAGTGATTTGTGCTATGAAGTCTTCTCCTTCTCTTATTCTCTGCTTCATTAACAAACAGTTCCTTAAGCACTCCTTTGCCTTCCTGTAACACAGTGCCGGATTCTCCAGCGTAAGCTGAGGTCGTCTTTTAAACATATTCATTCATTAAAGCCAAAAACCCAGAACACACGCTGGGGCTGGTGCCTAGTGACTAGAATCATTCAAGTCTTTAAAGGAAAAATCCACCATGAATGACTTGCATATTAATCTTTCAAATGAACACATCTCTAGTAGTGTTCAAGATTTATTCTGTAATGTTGACTTTCTTTTTTTTTTTTTTAAAAACATCTCGTTCACACGAAAATCTATTTTCACTTAACTTTTCCCTACGTTACCCACAATGCAATGCAGTGGCGCTTTAGTCCTTTTTGTCCAGCTCTCACTTCCAGATCTCTATACCGTGCACAAACATCAGCTTCCAAAGCTTCAACTTTCATGTGTTCGCCTGTGTCGGTGCCAACGCGTCCGTCATCTCGTAGATCGCTAACTAGCCGCTGCCTTAACGCGCACAACTGAGTCACGTTTATAGCTGCATTGCATTCTGTGACTTTGTGCCCACTATTTGCAGCACCATCTCCACTATTTCTATGTTGGAATTCTCGTTCGTATGACATCGAAAGTCGCTGGAGAACGGTTAGCGATAAAAGAAGCTCTTGCTTTTTGCTAAACCGGACCATAATTTCGGCGAGTTTTATCTCCTGTTAAACAGCACTGTAACTAACGTCTCCCTGTGACATCAGAGCGGCGTGATCTTCTCACAGGAATAAGGACAAATACAGCACCAGTGTACAAATTAGCACCGGAGACTTTTAAACACGCCACAGATATTTCAATATAAATGTATGTTGTGTTTCAGGGTGGAGTTTTCCTTTAACAGCAGCATGAATGTTATTTATTTGAAATAGATGATTGAGGGAATACACACAAGGCTTGTTTAGATTACAGTTTATCCATACGCGTTTAATTGCCATATTCTGGAAGCCTGCAGAATTCTAAAGTATTATTTTCTTTTTCTTTTTTTCTTTTTTCTTTTTTTTTACAGTACCATAAGATGAAGAAAAAAAGATGAAATTTTATTAAAGATTTGATTTCAGTGTTTTTATTTTTTTATTTTTATAAATGATAAAGCAGACCTCACGCCCAACGTGAATTCAAGTTCTCATTAATGCTCAACAGTACTTGACCGTATTTGTAACCGTTTTTAACTGAAACTGACCTCACTATCCCACAAAAGTCTTGAGACAGGTATTTTTATTTTCATTTTTTTAAAGATCAGCTTATTAATCCATAGTACACGCTTGCACACACTACTGCAGCATGCTTAGTGTCTTAGCTTGCCTTTTGGTCGCAGACGTGTAGATCAATGTTATGTCCGGCTAGAAATGTGTTGCTTTTCCTTTACTTGTTCAGCAGTGCCCAGGTTTTGGTCATTTACATAGCTTTCTCTTTGGTACCTTTTAATGTCCAGGGTCTTTCACAGCTCTTTGGCGTCGGAGTTTGTTTAAACCGTTTACAACGCCACTGAATTATCCGAGTGAGCTCATCCTTTTAACAAAGTACGAAATCAAATGAATGAAGCGGATGTTTTGCCTGTCGGCTCTGACTGATCTGAATGGAGTTTCCCATGGAGGGAAACCGTCGGCCATGTTTACGTGCAGACATTTTCACTAATCCGAACAAATTATTTGACTTATTTATTTATCTTCAACTCAAACAGCCTGTTAAATCTCCTTGTATGTCTTACATGTAATCCCATCCAAATGTATTGTAACTACTTATTACAATAATAAGGAGAACCTTTTAAGTTTTGTCAGTGGAACAAAGATTTTTCCATTTGTGGTGAAGATTTTAGTTACGTTAATGTTTACATGTAAACATAGCTCTTCATGGATGGTCCATTTCCCTCTCACATACAGCTGTGATTATTTAAAAAACAAAAAACAAAAAAAAAAACACCAAACAACCACCTTGGACTTTAATGTGAATGCACATTAGGTACTTGGGTTTAACAAGAAGAGTTATTTAACTGTTAAACTGTTTTTTTAAAAAAAAAAAAAAAAAGCTGCTGGTTTTTTTTTTTGGTCACATTTTTCGACTTGTTAAAAGGAGATGGTGGATGTGTATCAGACACGATCTGTTTGATCGTTCACGGTGAAGCGATGGTACGTGTTTGCTCGCCGATCTTTCAGTAGTGGTTTATTGAATATTAAACGGTACCCTTGGGCATCACCTCAAACCAGTTATACTTATCCTGAAGAAAACATGGCTTCGGCTTGGCACTGTGCTGCTGTTTTGTGTGTGTGTGTGTGTGTGTGTGTGTGTGTGTGTGTGTGAAAGCTGTTTAATGTTTTAAATTTGAAAGCTATAGGGACTCTGTTTGTAGCAGTTGTGATTTTCCACTTGGTACCTGTATGGCGTGGATCAGAATGCTGCCATGTACATGGCTCGGTATTGACAAGAACCACAAGGGGAAAAAACCAAACAAACAAGAAAAGCCTCTAGGCTGGTGCTTTTAAAAAAAATAAAATAAAATAAAAAAGCCTCTCGAGAGCCGTTGATGATTAAGATGCAACCGTTTCACTCCAAGCGATGTTTACAGTTTTTGTACTCCAGATTCTTCTGTTTACTGTTATAGACTCTGAGAGCCTGTTGTTCGAATTCATTTGAGTAAATACATCGACACCCTCAGTCAGCTTAATGCAAGGTCAGGTACAATCCAGATACCCCCCCACCCCTATACACACACACCCCTCCTCCAGACCAGAAACTATTGGTACGTCCCAGTTCTCTGAGCCAAGAGCACTTTTTTTTTTTTTAAATATATATTTTATTGCTATACTGTGTTCCATGTTGTGCTTAGCCAAAGTCAAAAGGTCAGAATTTTCTTCACGTTTTCTGTTCACTCGACCTGAAATAGAAAGAATGCATTATTCAGTGTCTGTTAGCGTACTCGGTGTGCAGGCGTTTGTAACGCATGTACAATTGTACAACCGTCTGTCCTTTTTGATGTTGAAATTTTTGCACATTTTTGAGACCATAATTTGTACACTGATTTTAATACTTTTGGCAGTGAATGTTTGGCACATCGTGTGTGTGCGTGTTTGTAAGAGTGTGTGTGTAAGAGTGTATGAATGCATTTGATTGTATGTACAGCCAGGGAACAGTAGGATTCTCTGACACGGTGTGGTAGGAAGAGCCGAGCTCATGCAGGAATGTACCACTCGAATTACAGGTGGCACTGTTCGTGCGTTTGCTTGTACGTCTGCATTCTTTTGTCTTGTTGAAATGCAGCCTGCAGGCTTGAACAAGCCGCCACCATGTTGTTGCTGTTCGACACTTTAACAACTTGTTCCTAATCACCATCTTGGCTTCACTTTACTAACAGGACAGGCTTTCTAATGAAGTTCGTTGTGCCACTGCTGCCACTCCTGAATGCACTTTGTGTGTGTGTGTGTGTGTGTGTGTGTGTGTGTGTGTGTGTGTGTGTGTGTATATATATATGTCAGGCCTTTTTCTGATTTGAGTACTGCCAGTGCAAAGGGCACTGTACTCAATGCCTTGCGCTTTTGACTACACAACTGAAAAGAAAAAGATAATTAAAATTAACCAAAAGGAGGAAAAAACAACCAAAAAAATAATTTAAAAAAAGAAATAAATAAAAAGAAAGATTTTCTCTTTTCGACAGAGTTCACTTATTTGACTCAAAACTCTCTTGTCTGCTTTGTCTATGGTACAAGAAAGCCATGTTTATAATTCAATTTCGTTTGTGACCAATAAGCCTGTTTATATCAAATCTGTATATCAGTGCGACGCATAATTTTTTTTTATATATATATATATATAAATTTTATTTTTTTTTCTTTTTTTAAAACTCAAGATTATATGCATGATAGGCATTCAAATGGCCCAATGAGGTTGTGACCTGCTGTGAAAGCAGAGCTGATTGGACAAATTGCTGGACATCATGAGATTGCCTGTAAACAGCTGGCACTTTGTATAGTGTTGCTAATGATGATAATGAAAATAATAATAAAAAAATATTTATTTCACATTTTTTTTTGTGCTCCTGTTTTTCAATTTAAAAAACAACAACAATAATAAAAAAAAAGTCTCAAGTTTGTTTCTAACTAGGTGAGTATAACGAAGTGCCCTTGTCATCATTCTGTATGTATGTAAAATATTTTAATTTTAGTGCTCTCTCAATTTAAATAATGTTTGAGAACATTAGGAACTGTCAACTTTCTAACTAAATCATTATCTTGCCTATCCT
>JANDJT010000021.1:9251264-9265595 GCA_024331685.1 Stegophilus panzeri | reverse complement strand
CCCCTTATACTGTAGCTGTAACACTAAAGGAGATGTACAAAAAGCTTTAAAGATGATTGGACCGAGAAGTATGTGTTTATTCTCTGCTTTAAGTTCAAAATAGGCATCCCATCAGGCACTAGTCAAAAATGGTAACAAGAAGCACCAGTGTTAAATCATTTTATTTCTACTTATACACTAATCATAACTAACTGTTGTTAAGATTGTCATGTTAGTCAGTCCCTCCAGGATTTCGCGATTTTTGCAATTGCAGAAATGGACGCAAAATCAAGCAAACTCCGCAATATTCGGGGGAGCTTGCAATTTTCAAAATTACCGCAGATTTTGGCCATCACAACGCACGTTCAGCCAAAGTCCACTTCGATTCACGTGTGTCGAACATGAGTACAGCTAAAAGGTACAGCTCATTTACCAACAAAGGTTGTGTTGCTGGAATACCTGCGATCTCTATTAATCCACTGCTTCTGTTTACAAACAATAACCAATCCAAAATATCCAAGATGAAAAATTGCCAGCTTTATTATGAACCACATTCCAGAGATTAATAAGTGAAATACCTGCTAGATTTATTATTTTTTTTATGTACACATAAAGTTCTGCAGGAAGAAGCTGCAATCATGAGGCCACTCAAAACTGCTAGAGCAGATACTGACAATTATATAAAGGTCTTTCCATCAACAACACTGACTTTAATGAAATTTAATTTCAGTAAACATTTTTTTTGGCCAGCTATGAACTGGATGATTCTAAATCTGAAGAAAAACGTCGAATGTAAAAAATAACCGTCAGACTGAGGCGGCAGTGTGGACTACCATCGTTTATCTGATCCTTTAGGCTAAGCAGCTATGTTTTTTCTTTTTTTCTTTTTTTTTCTTTTTTCTTTTTTAATTTTTATTAGTCTCCTCTGGTTTGTTTTCTATAATGGCAAAAATATTATGTACAACTTTCAAATGATACAGAATAATACATTTAAAATTCTTAGTTACATTAAAGGTACAATGATGAGCATGGTGACTAGTGTGGTATTGCACAACTTGGCATCTTTGCGGTAACTTGGGGGAAAAAAGTGCAGAATATTTTTCTTTTTTCTACCTTGGAAATGAACGGCAAATAATAAGATTTTCTGTAAAAAAAAAATAAAAAGGAAAAAGACTTAAAAAAAAAAAAAAAAAACAACCCCAAAATAATACTACACAGTGTGCAAATGACTTGGCATAGACAGTAAAAGAGAGAGAGAGAGAGAGAGAGAGAGAGAGATCTGTTTGAAGAGAACAGTACATTCCAGAGCAACAGAGAACGTCAAGCACTAACATTCAGAAACATCCACACTTAATGCACTAACAATTTCACTTCCTCTCTATACAAGACAAACTTTTTATTATTATTATTATTATTATTATTATTATTAATATAATTTATTACTTCTCATTTTTTTCTGTTTTGACTCGTATTAAAAGTAATGATGTCACATCCAAGTCTAACTTAGCGTGCATCTCCAGTTCATAGCTGTACTGCAATAAGATGTGGGATAGACGGACCCTGACTGATGAGTCCTCAGTGCTGTCCTGGCTTGGCGTATGGTCTGTTGTTGTCAAACTAAACGCTGAATGCTGGCTGTTTCGTGAGTCGTGAGGTGTTTTTTCATTTTTTTTTCATATTTTATTCCAGAGTTTTCAAGCAGGGAAGGGGGCGTGGCTTTACCGGGTTGAGGACAGCACGTGTCCTGGCACCCAGCCCTCCGCAGCAGGTGATTGGCTGTTGGCAGGTCGATAAACAAGACACATGTTCTGCTGATTGGTGGCCAGGATTTGCACCTTCTCGCCCACCACCACGCAGATCTCGTCCTCCTTCACCGCGTTGTAGTCCTGCGTCACCATAACTGACGACAAGCCGTTACACTCCGCCTCGTCCGAGTCCTGGAGGTCAAAACAAATACACACACACATACAGACACACATAACATTAACATTTAACTAGATTTTTAATATTTACCTTACTTTACAATTTTACATTTATATTATTTTATATTCTTTAGTTTCTGTTACTTCACACTGTAAAGCAATGTATATTTATTTATGTATGAAAAATGTACAAAAGATGCTTTTTCACTTCAGTGTTTTGTTTTTTTTACTTTAGTGTAGTACTAGCTTTTTATTTACTTTTATATTAATTGCTCTTTTCATTTTTCACATTGAACTAGCTTTATCATTTCTTCACATCTATTGGCAAATTTCTTTTATATTACTTGTATATCATACTGTTATTATTATTATTATTATTATTGTTTTGTTTCTTTTCTTGTTATGAATTTTAAAATTGATTAAATATATAGTCCACTTGTGACTAATCAGGACCATGACCCATGTCTCGCTGCCTGAATACTTGACTGGGCTGAGCTCTGAGACATTTTTAAAAATAAAACGTAGCAGAGCAGCTCCACCTCCAGTCTGCTCCCCAGTGACAGGCTGATTTATTGCAGCCCTAGAAAGCAGGATACGCCAAGGCCAAGATGCATTATGAAGAGAGGGAAGGAGAGAGAGAGCGAGAGTGAGAGAGAGACTGCAGACCGATGAGACATGAGTGAACAGAAGGTAAACTAGGCCAGTCGACCTGCTAAGAATAACCATCCACTCCTCTCCTGAAAGATGGTGTGGGTGTGATCTCTGCAAACACTTGAGCTTAACAGATGCACTGCACTAACGCTCACTATGGAACTGGTGTTATGTCTGGACATAATATCAAAAAGCATACACCCTGCAATGAGTTGAAGTCCAAATAACTTTCCTTAGAGGGTACAGAATACTCATAATGCACTGTGTAGGGAATATGTACTAGGGCACCATTTCAGACACTGGTCTCGTTTAAGATGGTCTAAATAAACAGGAAATTAATTCCTTTTTTAGTCTGATTATTTTTGAAATGGTTAAAAATTAATGAATATTGTTACTGAATGTACCAGAGTCCTAAATTCCTAATATGTAAATCTATTGGAAGCTTTTAAAAAGCACCGCTGTCACAGAAGGGCTTCGAAAGTTAAAAGAAAAGTGCTGAATAACGTCCAGCTTTTACACCTCCCAACCAATTCGGTCATAAGTTGTTTGAGTAAAGGTTACATTTAAGGCATTTTAAAAAGATTTGAACAGAATAATGTATATACGTTTTTATAATGTTTGATATTAATTACTGTGATTTAAATTCTACATGCATGCCATGTCCCTCTCTAAGGGAAATAAATCTGAAATCTGAACTCTTAAGTGTACTGGTATATTTGGTCAAGACTCATGACTCATGCCTTTTCACTGACCTCCTCCTGCTGCTTGCTGGACTTGTGGGCGGGGCTGCTGTTGGAGGAAGAGGGTTTGAGCGGGGTAGTGGGATGCGAGGAAGAGGAGTGGCTGCTGCCAGACGCCAGGCGGTTCAGAGAGTGAGAGGATCCGTATTCCTTCTTCTGGTACTCCTGTGGGTTCTGGAGCGCTGCGAACAATAAAGGCAAAAAATTGACACTAACGTCAATCAATGTGAAATGATACACAGCATTTAAAGGGGCAGTTTGTAATTTTTAGAGCTTTGCAATTGCAATGAATACATGGACATGTATTTCTGTTCCCCCTAGCCGACCCCACCCACCGTCTTATAGCTGTGTTCTGAATGAGGGCGGGGTTTATTTCTATTCCTGAAAAATGTAACGCAAGTCCGAATAAAGAAAGTAGCCAAATCCACTGGATCTGTTTGTCTAATCTTTGAAATCATATGAATTATTATAGACCCATAATCACTTTTAAACATTATAAATGGCACATTTAAAGGAAACACTGTGGCAACCCATCCATATTTCCAACTACTGATCTTAAAATTATGTCAATTTCAGTCTCCTACCTGTGAGGAAGTTGCTCTGCAGGTCCAGAAGTTCTCGTATGCTCCGCACCCACTCCTGCTTAATGTCTATGTTAGCAGCCTGTAGCGTTAGCCTCTCGGATGAGCCACGGCATGACAGGACAAACTTACATGGGTCACCCTCTACGTGCTGATCCATGCTCAGAAAGCTCACCTTAACAAATATGAACACAGTATGTCAGTACAAATGCGTAGGTGTTGATTAATTTTCTAGAATGGCAGCTCGGATAGTAGTGCTGGCTGTAATTCAAATTTATATTAATGCACTCATTCTAATAATTTATTATTTATATAGTCTCATTCACAGGGATTTGTGTGAACATTAAAATATGTGTAATTGTTGATCTAGTGAAGTTTTCTGTGAGGAGACGTTTATTTAAAATTTTTTGGAAGGAGTCTCCAGTGTCAGCGCTTTGTAACCGAGCTAAAATCATAACGTCGTCATTTTTTTTCTTATTAACTTAGTGAGAGCTGCTATAATTTAAGCGATAACACATCGCCCCATTGTTGATTCTTTTCCTATAATAAAAGTGTTATTTCATTTGTTGTGTCAATCATGTAAACCATCGCTTTAGATTCCCAGACTCTCCATTCTGTACCTTGATGCTCTTCTTAAACTGGTATCCAGGCGTTGAGGAACCTTTGCGAAGAAGTTCACTGAAGATGATGATCTGCTCGAAGAGGAAGACTCTGCGCTCTTTACTGCGAGAGAGAACACCCGAGTCTTGCTCATTCACAAAGAACGTGTCCTGCTGCAGCAGTTTCCCTTGAGCTGTCAGTTTTCCCTAAATATGCAATAGTTGCAGTGTTAGCCAAGCAACATATCAGATATAAACCATCTGTATGGCAGACAACATGACTGAAATGAACTGGAACTTCACTTAGAGCAGTGTTAGGGTGTTTTCACACTTCGGTGCACGTGGTTGAGTGTGAAAGCTGTTTCTTTCGGACTTGGGTGTGGTCGAGAAAACCGATCCCTGGTCCACCTGGAAACGGCGGTCTCGGGTTTGCTTTGATTTCACACTCCCACTGGATTCCACTCACCAGGTGCGCTCCTCACGAGGGCTTTTTTTTTTTGCACTTGTATGTTTTTGCCTTTACTTATTTATTGTTTCTTTCTCCTCTACATGTGCTAACGCTCGTCGCCAGCATTTATGTTTTTCCTCTTCACAGTTTGTCTTTTTTGATCTTTAGTAATATTCATGCAGGATAAGATTACCGAACATACTGTATATCTGTAAACATTTTCATCATACTATAAATTCCATGCCTACTACTACTACTACATTGACGACCTTGTTAGTGTTTCTCAGTATATAAACAGAACTCGATTAAAATAAGTTAAAATGCTGGGAAGATTTATTTGTGATAATTAACCAGGACTACAATATGCACAACTGCGTACCTGATCCACAGTTCAGAGGGAATTCCTGTGTGTGAAAACAAACCCCTCCTCCAAGCGATCCAAGAATCGATCCTGGGTGCGGACGCTAGTATATGGGCCAAGTGTGAAAACGCCCATAACAACACACACACACACAAAAAAAGAGTTTCTTTTTCTCTTATAACAGCACCAAAATAGGAGCACTGGTCTCTAGCTGATCCCTGATGTGTTATGTGTTATCCTGTGTGGGTTTTTTTTTTTTTTTGGTGTGTCGGATTGAAATCGCATGGCTAAAGGTTTAAACCTCACCTCATAGCCCTGCAACCTCCCCAAGTCCATCATATCGTTGCAGCGTTTGGGCACCAGCAACATCAGGTCATATGCTTTCTGTAGGCAGGAGAAATATGAGTTAAGGCTTACAATGCTGTGAAAAGTCTTTACACCTTTTAAAAAAAAATAAAAATAAGTTATTTTCATTGCAACAAGATATTTAGATATTTAGATGTCCCTTCATTATCATGACATTAAGACCTGTAAAATTACGTATGTTGATGTTTAAAAATGATACCAGTTCAAAAGTTCGCATCTCCCTTTCTGAATGTGATACAAATAGTCTCTGATAACTTTTATGCCAAACTCATTTATATCCTATGAACACCTTTTGCAATAGTCCCTCTTAAACCACAGTGCTGTTCAATTCTTAATTCTGATTGGTGTTGGTTAATTTTCTATAACAGCAGCCCTGACTGCAAGGTTTACATTAACATGCCCATTTTAATACATTATCATGCAGGGACTTGTATAGTGGACGAGTGATATTGAAACCATTATTGATATGGTTTTTGTGAGGAGAAGTTTAGTTACATTTATGGAAGGAGTCTCCAGTGTCAGCACTTTATAACAGTTTTCTGAAACAAGAAAGTTTTTAGGATAGAAGATTTTATTGAATTAAAGATTTCTTTTTTGCCTTATTAACTTAAAGAGAGCGAAAAATTAGGCTGGTGAAGGAATGACTGGTTCTACCTGCTATAACATACATGATAACAGGAACTAACTTGTTTCGTGGACTTTCCATAACATTAAACACAGATATGAAGTGCATGAATAACATCGGGGATGCAAAGTTTTGCATGATGCAATATAGAGTATATGTAGGTGCTTTAAAATAATTGGAGTAAACCATGCACACATGAGAATGCATATAAAAGGTTGTTTAAGCATCTTACCTCTATTTCCTGACAGTCCAAGCCTGCTTTAGAGCTGTATATCAAAAAGTCCTGGAAAATAAAATTCACATACTTCATGTCCAGAAATACAACAATGAGCTAAAGCAATTATCACTGTTACAATGCTACACCTTGAGCAACAGCTGATATTTGGTGATCCGCTGTATGGGTTTGATCAGGTAATCGCTGATGGACATCCTGGAGTTGATCTCCTGCTGGACTTCCTGTTTGAGTGCAATAAGAGAGCAGTCCATGTGAAATAAAATAATCTACGAATGAAGAACAAGTGTGTTTTTTTTTTAATTTCAAACATTTCTCACCTCAAAAAATGTGTCATATTCAGCCACTATGAACTCTGAGCGGGGTTTGTTCTGACAGTAAATCACGTACATATGCAGTCGCCTCTCCTGTAATTAGAAAGTACATACATGATGATCTCTCTCTCTATCTCTGATTTCCTCTCTCTCTTTCGCTCTCTCTCTCTCACTCACACACACACATCCTGTACAGTACAGTACAGTATAGGACAGTACAGTGCAGTACAGCATAATGTAGCATAGCATAGAATAGGAGCTAAAATAGGGACACTATACTATACTACAGTATGATAGATAAAATTCTTATAGTATGGTATAATATAGTACAGTGTAATATAAGATATAAAATTGTTATATTTCCACCCAAGCATATGCACTGTGTATTTATTTTAACTGTTATAGCCCATTAAAATCTTTAAATCTGTGTGTCCCAAACCTGTATATTTTATTGAGTGTAATATATTGTAAGCATGATGAGTGCTCAGATTTTCACCAAATGCACAACATGCACCAGGGAGATCAAGACTAACACAGAACTGTATTCAGTTTTGTTTCATAGTATAGTATAGTATAGTATAGTATAGTATAGTAAAGTAAAGTGAAGTACAGTACAGTACACTACAGTATAGTATAGTATAACACAGCATAGCATATGCTATAAAAAATAACATATTCCGCATCATACTATACTATACTTTACTATATCATACTATGCTATACTATGCCGCATCATACTATACTACACTATACTATACCGCATCATACTATACTATACTATACTATATCATACTATACTATGCAGCATCATACTATACTATACTATACTATATCATACTATATTATGCTGCATCATACTATACTATACCGCATCATACTATACTATACTATATCATACTATACTATACCGCATCATACTATACTATACTATATCATACTATACTATACTATATCATACTATACTATGCAGCATCATACTATACTATACTATACCATATCATACTATACTATACCATATTGCATCATACTATACCATACTATACTATGCCGCATCATACTATACTATACTTTACTATACTATATCATACTATACTATACTGCATCATACTATACTATACTTTACTATACTATACTATTCCATACTATGACGCATCATACTATATCATACTATACTATACTATGCCGCATAATACTATACTATACTACACTTTACTATACTATATCATACTATACTATACGTTACTATATTATACCATACTATACTATGACGCATCATACTATATCATACTATACTATACTATGAAGCATCATACTATACTATACCATATCATACTATACTATGCCGCATCACACTATACTATACTATACTATACCATATCATACTATAGCATAACATACTATACTATACTATACTATACTATGCCGCATCACACTATACTATACTATACTATACCATATCATACTATAGTATAACATACTATACTATACTATACTATACTATACTATACTATACCCAGTGATTTCTGAGCCAGTTTACACACAGAGTAAAGCTCGAATAATACAGAGCACAGCACTAAAGAGTAATTCACACACACACACACACACACACACACACACACACACACACACACATGCACACTCACCTACACACACACAATGATCATATTTAATTTACAGAGACAGCAATGGCAATAAAAACACAAAAGAAAATGTGGTGAAAGTTTTTTATTGGGGTTTTGGGGCGACTCAAGATTTTATTCAAATTCTCCAGGTTTTCCATCACTGATATCCCTATTTCCTGTACGGTTAGGTTGGCAGATATGTATTTTGTAATTCTGTACTCACATGTTTGATGAAAAGCTCAACCAGTTTGTCATGATCTTGCAAGCATTTCTCCAGTTCTCCCAGGAAAAACCTTCAAATGACCCAAAGAAAGCATTTCAGTAATACCATAAAAACACGTGAAAACTGGGTGTTACATAAGACCAGTATGTCCTGTTGCATTGCCAGAGCTGGTAAAATTACATTAAAATCTTTACTTTATTAATACATACTCTGGTAAGATTTTATGGTGTATTTCACTAAAGTTAAAATAAAAAAAATAAAAAGTCATTTCGTAAACTCCTAAAATATGAGAAGAGTTTACAACAGAAAAAGATGCCTCAAATCACACACTGATTTTAATTCCTTATGATAAATAAACAAGTACATCTTTCACCAAGGAACTAATGTGGAAAAACATTATCTAAGGCTAAGTAACAACAGCTTTATTCCTAATTTTAACATTACCTAGCATGCTAATAACTCTGACCAAACTTATGCTAATTGCTAGCTTTTCCAATGAATACAAAGTGTACATAACAGCAGACAGATTACAGTGATGTGTATCAGATCTCATTCTCTGTTAAATCTGTTACATTTAGCTAGCATGAAAACAACTCAACTAGCATGAAAAGAGCTAGCATGACAATCACTCTGGCCATACATACTAGTTGAATACTACTAGCTAGCTGTCCCAATACAAACTGCTGTGATACAAAGTACAAAGTGTACATTGCAGAAGAGTTGTTAACATTTAGCTGTTTACATTTGTAGGAACTTAAACTGACTCCTCGAAGCTGTCGGATGCTAAAAAGTCTTTTAACTTAAAATTTACTAAAATGTGCTCTTGTCACTTTTGATTGTAAATGATAAAACGTTACTCTAATGTGCTTTCACTAGTGTCCTAAATGATTTGTTTTGTTTATAATGTAATATCTGTGTCCTGCTGTTATGGGGTTTTCCATAAATCTTTGTGATGTAGATTAAATCATTTAATTAATATGTTTAAATCTTTAATCACACTTTGTGTATAAGGAGTATGATGTAAAACATGACCCACTCTTTGTGCCAGTCGTAGATTTGATGAATGTTCCCGAAAACGATCTTATCTTTCCCCGTCATGTCCTCGGGAACTCCTTTTTCTGCAACCTTCTTCATGAAACCCTTTAAATACAGGAAAGGAAAAACAAGTATTAGGCCTGTGTGTCTTGTATTCGAATGGTCAGAAGGTGTTGATTAATTTTCTGTAAGAGCAGCTCTGACAATATTTTTTGGCTACAAGGCAAATCGCAGGTTTATTTTCGTTTCTATAGTAACAGCCAAAACAGCTTTCTATATTTATACACATTGTATATCACACTCACCTCTACTACTATACCCAGGTCCTTCACATAGTCCTTCTCCGTCTGCACCATTTCATTCACTACAAACCTGTAGAGAGAACAGCTTTACAGTGTTATGTTTACTACACACACACACACACACACACACACACACACACACACATACACACACACACATTTGTATTACTATCATTGTAAGGACCTTCTATTGACCCAATTATTAATGCAGGTAATTAATGCTTTGCTGCACCTAAATTTAACCCAAACCTTAACTTCAGTATCCAAAAAGAAAATGTTTTGCCCTGTTTTAGTTTTTTTTATCATAATTTTTTATTTTATTTTATTTTATAATTTTTTTTTTGTTGTAAAAGAACAGTTTTCCTAAATGGGGACCAGCCAAAGGTCCAACCAGTCAGATATTCCTATCCTTGTACGGACATTTGGTCACACACACCTTGGCGCACACATACCCACACTCACACACACTAATAATGTTTTTAGGTGGACTCTTACATGCGTGCTCTCAGGGCTTTGTTCTTCTTCTCTGTTTCTGGGTCTCGGGGTGTTTGATCGGATGCTGCCAACGGAGCAAAGGATCCAGGCTGTGGACTCTGTCAAACAGAATTATTCTAATAAGCCTAAGACTGTTCCAAAGTATCAGGAAAAGGGAAACTGACATACATATACATATATAGATACAAATACAGTAAAACATTTTTCACGCCCTTATGACAAAACAAAGGAAAATTAAAATGATTTTATACCAAGACATTTAATGGGCTGAGCTTCACAATGTTCCTTCATTATCACAAGTAACACAACCGTACTAATAGTGACTAGTGAATCAATAAAAATGATAACAGTTCTCTCTTTTACATCCTCTAGCAGCTTTTGTAATCTTCATCTTCAGTAATATGCTTCTTGACATCCCTGGTGTCATAGACTGCTTTCTGGAGATCGAGGAATGGCAAAACATCTTTTAAATTAGATTCCTGTTGACCTTACCTCATACTTTCAACTTTTGTGCTAGAACACGTAAACATTTTATATTTTTAGCTTCTCTGAATTTGATCCTATCTGTAGACGAACTGTAGAATACAGTATATCTGAATATTTAGCTTTTTTTTGTGCAAACTTTTTCACTGAACTGTAATTAATAAATAAGCAGATGAAGTAAGTTATAAATAATTAACAGACTATACTGTATATGCGATACATAAAACATGAATTAGGAATAAATCATGTGCAAGTAGGTTGATTAAAGAAGCTTCTGAACCTTCTCCTCCTGAGCTGAGGGATCTTTAATGATCTCCATTGGGGGAGGCAGAGGTGTATGTGGCTCGTCTTCTGCTTCGTCCTCTCCTCCACTGTTTGCTCCTCGTCTTCCTCTCTGGAAAGTCAGAGGGAGAAGGACATAAAAAAAACCCCCAAAAAACCAAGATCCTTCAGTTGAGCACTAAAGCACATATACGCATATAACTGAGAGCATAAATATAAAAGACAAATAAAAGACTCCGTCCTGCACTGTTCACTGAATTTTTACATACTTAAAACTACTACTTTAGCAACCCTCAGAAGAGTAAAACCATTGGGGTTGTGCTGTTATAAGAAAATAATCAACGTGTTATGCAGCCTGACAAAGTGGAGTTACTGTTATCATCTTAAAGTTGATTTTTTCCCAATAATAGTACATCCTGAAGTGTTTTAATCCTCTTATACCACAGGAATGTGTCAACAATAAAACAATCTTTTATTTTTTTAAAGAGTAACATGTGCTTTTTATCTGTGGTATAAAAAGTTTCCTTGCTCATAGACATAATTATGATTAACTTGTTGACTTTATATAACTGGTCATGTGCTGCTTTTAAATGCGAATGTTTTGCGATGCACTGAAATCCAGGACATTGGAACGTACAATTATCATGCCATGCATTTTTTTCTCATTCTCCTCCATCCTTAACCTTGACTAAAACCCCTCCCACAACTTCCCCTGACTCCTCCCACCCACCTCCTCGGCGCTGTCCTCGTGCTGAGCTCCCAGGTCCACACTCTTGCGACCGTCCCGTTTGCGCTGTTTGTTGTTGGGTTTCTTGGCGTTGGCGTTGTCTCCCTTGCCGTGGCTGAGGCGTCGCACAGGGCTGGTGAGCCACTTCTTTAACGTGTTTCCAGTCGTTCCCGAGCGTTTGGGTCCTGGTGAGCTACTCGGCAATGAGCTCACAGACGCCTGAGGCTGCAGTGATGTCACCGACTCCGATTTCACCTCCGAACTGCCCACTGGGTAATTCTCTACGGTAGAAAGTATTTTTGTGCTTATTAGTATTAACACAATAAGCAAAATAACTACAGCTGAGGTCGTAGCAAACAGAAAAAAAATCAGACAGCATTACAGACAGCAAAAAGCATGAAAGAACATTATAGTATCTAAACAACACCTGAAATCAGTAGCCTCACTTTTTTGACGGTTAAAATACCTAAAAATCCAGCATTCAATTCAGAAGAGGACATTACACCCTTCTCCGTGGCACAACACAGGAAGTGTAACCAGACAGCTCAAAGCCAGTCCATTCTTGTGATTGGGCTCGAGCAGAATTGCCAAACCGGACTGACCTGATCTTGGAGCCATTACACACGCTGCGGAATTTCTAACATACAATTAACACACATGACTCAGTAAGTGTTTATGCAGTCTCAGGGAAGTGAAACTGTGCCAGAGGGTCAGTGTAATGCATCAACACCCACATGCCTTCATTTTCAAACCTCATGTTTATAACAACAAACACATGGAGATAGAGATTGAGGAAGAGAGATAGAAAGTACCAAAATAACTGTGCTTTGTTACTATAGTACTTTTTTAAAAAATTGAACTGAGATAATTAATAGCAAACCATCTTATTTCAGCAGTGAGATGACGCTGATTTGATCATCACCATTTCAACCTGGCAACAACTTCAGACTCATAGCAGGTTCTGGTTTATACATGTGTCTATCTGAACTAGCTAAAACATGTACATGTAATTTGTTGATTCAACAATTTTATCATTCTCAGAGGAAAAATCGCTTCCTGTTCTCTTACATTCTCTCTGTAAATGAGACAAAGGTTGTGTGTGATCAGGGTTGACAAGGTTGTGCTGTTTGTTGGGAGGGGTTCTTTCACAGAATCTCTACACTTTCACTTTCAAACCAAATGCACAGAGGGGAATTAAGAGGTGGAAAGTACTGAAAAACAGTAATTGTGCTTTGTTACTATAGCTAGTAACATAAAATAAAACAAAAATTGTATTGTTCTTATCATTGCAGCTAAAGCATAGTAGCCCTTGAAAGTTTGTGATCATATTGCTTAATAATTTTGGATTTTTTTGTACTTGTCATAGAAATATTAGCAGTGGCTTAACAGGAAAAAAAAATATCATAATGGAAAATTTCCTTACTTCACAGTTTAGCAGTGAAGATATTTTGGATCATAGCGGTTTTGCATTTTTATTTATTTGCTGCTTGATTTTCAAGATGTGAATTAGTTTTACTATGAACAGCAACACCAAACAAGACATTTTATCCAATCATATGTTTTGTTATTCACTACCTCCACCAATTATACATCTGAACATTCAACAACAAGTTTGTATGCATCATCTTTTCCATCTCAATCAATCTGTGCTGAAAAACACCCCCAAATCATCTATTTGAAATGGGGGCGTTTATACTGACTGTTAAACCCAAAGCATCAAAAATGAGAAAATAGAAATTTTACAGAATGAGAATATGAATTTAATTCAGTTACAAGTGTGATTTTTATGTCTTTATTTAAATTTCTAGTCAAGTTACTTCAAAATGAAATTGTACTCCATAGCTTGAACTTGTGTGAAAGGTTTCTTATTCAAGTTTATAATAATCAGGTGTAGAGTGTTCGTATGAAATATTTGGTGGCATGATCCATTACAAATTCAGATCTTCAAATTTAGATTCAGATTCTCAAAACACTACAACCGCAGATTGAGAATGGCAAAGGAGCACATATTCGATCACCAGTGATGTAATAGTAGTGTAATAATGTAGTAGTATAGTAATTTAAAAAATTTGTGAATCTAAATACTGAATTCAAACTTTCTGCACCTCAATTTTATTATTATAAACCTGAATTTGAAACCTTGTACACAAATCGAAGCCATAGAATACAATTTCATTATGTCTGACTTCAGAAATAAATGCAAAAATAAATAAATAAAACATCTGCAAACTTGATTGTTTGCAAAACTCTGTTGTGGCACATTTCTCATTTCTTAAAAAAATATACACATATCTATACGAGGGTTAGCTGTACAATCCAAGCTGGTAAAAATAAATAATAATTA
>JANDJT010000021.1:9228047-9241332 GCA_024331685.1 Stegophilus panzeri | reverse complement strand
TACATTTAAAATCTATATCCTGAATTTATATATTTCTGTAAAGCTGCTTTGGGACAATGTCCATTGTTAAAAGTGCTGTAGAAATAAAACTGAATTGAATTTCTGATAACAGCAGTAGTTCTTGGGCACAACTCTACAGTTTTGGGCAAGTCATATAAATAATTCAGACACATAATCTACAACACCATGATGAAACTTTTGCGTGCTAAATTCCCAATGGGATTAAGAGACAAAAAGTCAGGAGAAAAACTGAGGGAGCAGCTTAACCCAATGTTAAAGACTACACTGTTACTGTTACTACACTGTTACTAAAGATCAATGTTCCCTAGTGTTCAAAAAGCCGCTCAGACATTATCAGGGCAATTCTGTGACAATTGATATCTGCACTATTTCTAGCTCCATCCACATGGCCCTGGTAAAAAAGGGAGGTAGGCAAGAAAGATACTGGGCACATACAAAGATACAACCATTAATTATCCCATTAACATGCTTTATCCATTCTGTTTTTAAAGAACATTTTCCAACTATGGTTCCAGGATATTAGGATAATAAATTTCAATGAAATAAATGAACTGCTCCTTAGCCTAAGGAAAAAAGGAGAAAATTCCAGTAATCCACAACTGAAATACATTTGGAAGTTTAGATGTCAAAAGTCGATTTCAAATTTTTACATTTTACCCATTCTAACAATGTGCTCATGTATTCATGTATCAGCCTCTAAAAAATGCAAATATGCCTCCAGAACTTTCTGTCTCTGTCTCAAGATCTAACATTAGTCAAACTAAGAGGACATAGAAAATATTTCTAAACAAGTAGACCAACAGAAGCTAATACAGAAGGAACTAAATTGAATTTCTTCAAAAAGCTGAAAATGATTTTAATAAATAGAGAAAGAAGACAGAGGCATGGAGTGTTTAAACGTTTCACAGCCAGGGATCCCTTTAATGTAAATTAATTTCCTTTCAGTATGGAATTATTTAATGTACATAATTTAAATGTGTACAATAATTTTTTGATATCTATATTGAAGGGGTAATAGTATATATATATATATACAATAATATAAAACAGAGACATTTTATTCACATTGTTATTAGATTCAAGTTGACGTTATTTGACAATATTAAGCTACTTGTTTTTGTCACGTAAGGAGAATTAGGACAGATGCAATTGCAGTTAAGAGTTTTAATAAAGGTTATAATATCCAGAGGGCAAGGCAAAAGACATAAACAAAGACAGGCAGTGGTCAGGCGATCAGGCAAACAGGCTAGCGCAAGTAAGGCATAAATCAACATCAAAGGCAAAGCAGAATCAAAACCAAAATAGACAAAACAATGGAACGGCTTGGTAATATACAGCGACTATGGCAACGGAACGTAATACTTTGCAATAGCTGTGTGTGTGAGAGTCTCTTAAGTAGTGTGGTGTGATAGAGAACAGGTCTGAGTGATTAGTCCTCAGGAGAAGGAGAAGTGTCTGTGTGTTCCATTGGGAGTTGTAGTTGTCGGCCATGTTTGTAGTGGTGCATTCTGGGAAATGGTGTTATGAAGGTAAACCTAAGTGACCAGTCAAACAGCAAAATACCTATAAGAACTCAATAATAAATGTCATAACTTTAATAATGGTGGGTTGTGATTTCAAAATCAGCGACATGAACCATGTGGTTATGCTTCACGGATTCCTGGACCGTGATTTGAGAACCATTGTTTTAAGCTATTTAAATGAATTAACTCAGCAAGTTAGAGAGAAAGCAGGAGGATGGGAGGATACAGAACATCTGTGTGTGTGTGTGTGTATGTGTGTGTGTGTGTGTGTGTGTGTGTGTGTGTGTGTGATATAGCTGTTCCCTGCTGTGACAGAAGCACATGACTCACCCTAGTCGAGTCATTAACACTACTGCTGTCAGCAGAAGAAGAGCAGGGATTGTGTATTTACAGCCTGACTCACACACACATACACACATTATCTTAACTGGAGATCAGGTTTAGATGCATGTAGAGTACACATGATGCTTTCTTTATGACACTGCACACACACACACACACACACACACACAAACACACATACACTCTATCTCTTTCTGGGTGCATGAATCACTCAGTGAGTAAAGTGAACATGGAAGTGCTCAGTTTTTACAGCTGTGCGTACTTCACCCACTATAGCCAACTCTACCCCAACCTCTTTTTCCTGCCCATCCCTAAAGCAGACCTTTGACCCCTGCCCCAGGATGTTGGCGCTGTATTAAAGCATTCTGTATTAAAGAATTCTGGGAGTTGTAACTGATCTGACTGAGGCTCAGCCATCGGCTCCCCAACCTCTGATTCACATCAGCATGTGTATGAGCTGAGCAGGCATCACCGGCCCAGACCGGAAACACACGGCTTGCATTATGAAAAAAAATAAATTGCATATCAAAATATGACATGCACCGCAATATTTAAAATTGCTAACAAAAGAAAATATATTTTAATCTAGAGGTTAATAATACTCCAAGACAGGCTTAAAAAAAATTTGAGGAAAAATGAAAAAAGTGGTTCTAGACCAAAATATTAATAAATTAATAATTTACTATGTATTAGTAATGTATTGGAATGTCACTATGTGTATCTGTGAAGTGGGTGTGGCCTAAACTACACTTTTTTTTAAATTGAACAACATGTGCTTGGAAACACTGGGGAAAAACCCTCACAGGTAGAAATGTATCAGCATGGAGTGTGAATTCTGGCTCGGACAGTTCCTCGACCTCAGCTTCATAACTTTTCAATTATGAATATTTATGCGTGCTTAGTTATTATTTTTGTTTCTACCTGCTTGCAATATTTTCTAACAAATGTAGGTGGTTCTATTTCTCAAAGTCTAAATAAATTTCAAATCTGGAACCCTGACCAGGCAGTTACTAAGGATGAATGAACGGACACCGCATTCGTCAAAGAGACTCATGTTCCTTTTAACGAGTGTTTGTCCTGGGACAGGTTGCTCACATGAAAGTAACAACCTTCAACTCGTGTGAAAGTATGTGACATCTCTAGTTTCATCACGATACCCTGTGTGGGTAAGTGTTCTACAAAAAACAGGAATAATATGCCTCCTATTCGTATCTGTATTAGCATCTGTTTAGAACACATTATATACAGTTTATTCTAAATAAAGTATTCATATTCGGTTACATTCTATGAGCACTGTCTTCTCTGGACAACAAAGCATTTTTGTGAGTTGCTCGGCATAACAGCGTGTGTACAATACTGTAAATCCATATTTACATCTGGGCTTTCTATATATGTAGTGTCTTTTTATTCTCTTGAAAGGTTTTGTGGGTGTGTTTGTGTGCCTACAAAAAAAACCCCTCTAATCTGAATTCTTTGAGAGTCCTTCAAGAACATGTAAGAGTAACAATAAAGAAAAAGTAGTGTGAGATGATGACAATGATGACAGGGAGGAGGAGGAGGAGAGGAGGAGGAGGAGGAGGAGGAGAGGAACACCCTCCTCAAGGGAGCATGCCTTGCTTCCCATTCTGAGTCTCCACATCTGGCCAGGAATTCCCACCATATGGAACACGGTGTCCTCCACATGGAGCGAATTCTCAGATGCATTAAAATGAAAGTAAAAAGAACAAATCTAATAAACCAGACATACTCATAATGCATCGTTTGATATTGTTAGTATAGCTTAGGCTCATATTCTACCATAGGTTCCTATAAGCGCAACCCTCAGCACTGGTTTTTAGTGTAAACCTGTTAGTGTTTTTTCTTCCTCTGCCTCATCTTACGTAATGTTATGCTTGTATAAGGTGAGGTTATCAGATTGAAAGTTTCAGACTTTAGGAATAAATCTAACTGGACAAACACTCTGAACAGAGCTGAGACAGCCACTCCCTCCTGAGCAAGAGAGAGAGAATACACTCCAAGAGTGAGCTCATGCTTAGTGCAACTCAAAACACACACTGAGCCACACTAACAGTCAAAGGTTTGCGCACCCCTGCTCATTTATTACTATAATTATAATGAAGACATATTCAATTATACTGTGATCAAGAAAAGTTCAATAAACCAAAACTAGTGTATATATTTAATTCTTAACCGTATTCCTAATGAAGCTTTGCAGACTCTCAACACGTGCTTCCTCCGGGACGTGTAAAGCCAGCCAACTGCATCTTTTCAAACTGCTGCTCATGCTGTAGAGGAGAGTGCTTCTGGCCCTCTTCCGCATACACAAGCGCACAGATGACCACAGTTGGCTAGTGTCAGTGTGTTTGACAGGGGAGAGAGTGTGTCACTCCCACCCACAGAGCACGGTCATTTTTGCTCTCTAAACTCCTGGCCACAGATGTCTGTGGCATCATCGGCCCGATTGATCAACTTTTTGAGCAAAGATGGCTGACAAATTTTTTGCCCCACATGTTCACACCTAGCATAGGCAATCCACCTACTAGGATGTTTTGGGAGGTCCAAGGAAGCCAGAGGAAACCCGGGTGGAGAGGAGAAAATGTGAAACTTGGCACAGACAGAAATTAGAGCTCAGGATCGAACGTGAAGCTGTGAGGCGGCAACACTACCCGCTGCACCTCTGTGCTGGGCTCACCTTATTTCGACTTCATGTAATGTAATGTGGACTGTAATTCTAAATAACAATAGTACAACGACAAACAATTTCTCACCTGTGATTACTAAACATCTTGAAGAGACAACCACAAAGTAAAAGTGGCACTATATAATATTTAAATGTAGGAATTGTTTCTGTAAAATTCAGTATTAATGAGTGATAAAGTAGCAAGCGGTTGAGGGTGTGAGGTTACAATGTGTCATTACAGTGTTGTGACTTTTCACATACATATACACATGCATACACAGAGAGATGGAAATAAGTTCTCCTCCCTATAAACACACAGAAGCCATACTGTTGTTTCGCCTAATCCTCCTTATACACTTCTCAATTCATTTCATACTCCACAACAGGTTAAAAAATATCCTGTATTTCTGCAATCTATCCTACAGACCCTCTTCTCCAAGAATTTACAAATTATTTAGAAATAAAGGCATTTCTATCTGAGAAATCAGAAAAAAATAGCTTGAAATTCCAAAAAAAATTATATAAAGAAACTGTTTATAATAAAGCTGTATTATTAGTAAAACAAACGTCAGCGTTACTCACAGGTCTTGCGCCCTTGGGCTGTGTGAAGCTTCTCCACTTTGGCATGACACTGCCAGTGTCTCTCAGCCAAATACCCAGCCTAAAACCAAAAACCCGCAAAAATATCCCTGAATCTGATTGGCTGTCTGTCTAGACTAAAAAGTGTAGCCACGCCCCCTTACCCAAACTTCTCTGTGCATGGTAATGAGCTACTGATGTGGTGGGTTAACTTTGCACAACTAGGACTGAGGTCTAAAGCTGAGTGTAGTCCTGCCTGAGCAAGAGAGAGAGAGAGAGAGAGAGAGAGAGATGTTGCTTGATTACATGCAGAGAGCCTGAGGTCAAACAGTATATGTGGGTGTGTATGGTCTGATTGGGTAATAACAGTATGTGGATTTAGCCACACACTCTCTCGCTCTCTCTCTCTCTCTCTCACACACACACACACACACACACACACAAACACAAAAGTTTTAATACTGTTCATATGACCATAACGGTTACACTGACTAAGACAAATATACTTCCAAAAAACCTTTAGGAGAGTGTAATTTGGTGGTACTCATGGGCGGGGCTAACAATAGTATGCACAACCCTGATTGGTTTTGCACCCTATGTCTCACAACATACATACAAATACATTAATTATTCAGGTATTTAATTCGTCAATGATCTCCTTACTACGTTTTTTTTGTTTGTTTTGTTTTGTTTTGTTTTGTTTTGTTACGATGATGTTTTTTTTTGTCCTGTCATTAAATTCTCAGGTTTTGTTGGCAGGTCCAGACTTTTTTCCACAGATTATTTCTGCTTAATTTTATAGGAATTACTAAATAATTCGTAGTATTCATTCATAGTAGTTACTGAAAATATGCTTTAGGATGAAGCTGGCAGTTTAAGAGTTGAAATCCTTTCTGCATCAGAAATTTTGTTACAGCCAAAATCAACTGGCTAATGATACCAATGATAACAGTGTTAATTCATTTATTACAGTCGCATCAATGCGCATTGAACCGACAATGTGGTTGCTCTTACTGCTGTCACTGTGGATGTTCCGGCGTCTCGAGTTGGTATAAAATAAACTCGGCCTACCAAACTGAAATTATGTTGCTTCCTGTTTGGGCTGGTTCTTGTTTTTCATTGTGCAAACTGTGCTGCAAAGAAACTCACAGTGACACCGCTGTCCAACAAAATGGCCAAATGTCTGGAAAAATATGTCAGTGGTTTTTTTTAAAAATTCCTAGCGCTGCAGTGTGGTGTCCAATGCAGCCGCCCACACATGCAGCAAAAACCCAAAGCCATAATGTCATCTGTGCTCAGGATACTTAGCGTTACTGTAAGGTGGTTGAAAAACAGGACAGACAGAAAGGACAAAAGACCGAAACAGACCCACAGGACTAGTGGGAAGAAGTTGTGCCAACTAATTTGCATATTCATTGCATGGTCATGATCACTAGCATATCAAAACATGTTACAGGAAGAAGGAAGATTTTCTGAAGACACTTCGAAAAGAACAGAATCGAACAGAATAGAGAATTACAGATTTAGATTTAAACTTATAATAAATGTATAGATAGAAGACATTATTGGTAATGAAGACATTACACCACGAACAGACTATTTACTTATTCACAACATTCACAAAATTCTATTGTTTAAATCAAGAACATGGACAAAATGAAGCAGTAGTAGCGAGGATTCGGGAAATTACTCACTTTAATTGCTGTAATTATCATCAATAAGTTTAAAGCCAATTATCAGCAATAAGTTTAAAGCCAAGAAGAGAGAAGTATGTAGGTGGGACAAACAATGGTGATCAGGGATTGGTCGTTGGGAACAATGGTGATCAGGGAGGGATTGGTTGTTAGGAACAATGGTGATCAGGGGTTGGTCGTTGGGAACACTAGTAATCAGTGATTGATCAATGGGAAGAATGGCCATCAAGGATTGGTTGTTAAAAACACTGGTGGTCAGGGGTTGGTCATTGGAAACAATGGAGATTAATGATTAGTTGTTAGAAACAATGGTGATCAGGGATTGGTTGTTAGGAACAATGGTGATCAGGGATTGGTTGTTGGGAACAATGGTGATCAGGGATTGGTTGTTGGGAACAATGGTGATTGGTTATAGGAATATTAGTGAACAGTGGTTGGTCGTTGGAAACAATGATGATTAATGACTGGTTGTTAGGAGCAGTGGTGATCAGGGATTGCTGTTAGGAACAATGGTGATCAGGGATTGATCATTGGGAACAACGTGAACAGGACAGCCACATATCGAGTCGCTAATATCTGCTCAAAAAATTGCTATATTTGTCACTAGGGTCTTTTTTTAATAAGTGAAATGGCTCTGAAAAGTTGGCAACACTGGCTGCTTTCACACTTGACATGCTTCTATTACCAGTCCTGGATAGTACTGGCTAGCTAACTAGCCTAACTTGCTGTCTCTATTGGTTTTATTTTATACATCAGTAATAAAGTTTAAATAAGGAGGCATAAAACACAGAAAACTTTAGCTGCTTGTGTGACTTGACTGCACACAGCCACAATTAAAGTGAAACGTCAAATCATGTACCAGTGACCTTCCCAAAAATAGATGTAATTTTTTTAGTTACTTTTCAAACTCGGAATATTAGCAATGGAACATTTATTTAACATAAATCTCCTTATATTCACTCACTAGCAAGACTAATATCTTCACTGGCATGTCTGTTTCACTTGGTGATACTTCTGCCAGAGTGAAATCACACCACTGCATTTATCTCAGATCAGACAGAGCTTTTCCACAGGAGCGTACTGAGCAGAAACAGGGCTGAGTCACTGAGATCAAGTGGGACGAAGCAGCAAAAGACAAAAAAACCCCAAAAAAACAGACGTGAAGAAAGCTGAATGCCAAACTGTAATTCATGCTGTATGCAATAATAAGGTTTTATTTTTTTACACTACTGGGGACAAACATGCTAGTGTTCGCGAGGATGCTGTCCAAAATCCCAATTACACAAACCACTAAATATATATTATAGTACAAAGAAATATGTTTGTGTGCTATTTTAATACCATATGGCCAATAAGAGAAAAGAAAGAACTGTACCTTGCATAAAACATAAGTATTCACTAGGAGAAAACTGTATTACTGTACTGTGTGGATTGTAGACACACCCTAACATCGAAACCAAACCACACACACATACAGTATATATACACACACATACAGGTCCATTAACACACTGTACCATCACGGGAGAGCGTAATTTTTTCCATCTCCTTCCTCTCCTGTTCTACACACACCACTGATGACCTGTTTCTCCACCCACTTTAATGTTGCTTACTCAGACACAGGCCCTTTTGTCCCAAATTCATCCATTTTCCATACTGCTTATTTACATTTTATGGCATTTGGCAGATGCCCTTATCCAGAGCGACTTATATTTATTGCATTTATACATCTGAGCAATTGAGGGCCAAGGGCCAAACAGTGGCTGCTTGGCAGTGCTGGGGTTTGAACTCACGACCTTCCAATCAGTAGCCCAACGTCTTAACCACTGCCCACTACCACTACCCACACAGGGTCATGGGGGAGCCTATCCCAGGGAAGTCATGGGACACCCTGGATGGGGTGCCAACCTATCGCAGAGCACAATTGCACACACACTCACACACCCATTTATACACTATGGACAATTTGGGAATGCCAATCAGCCTACAGCGCATGTCTATGGACAGGGGAAGGAAACCAGAGTGCCCAGAGGAAACCCCGAAGCACAGGGAGAACATTCAAGCATCATGCACACAGGGTGGAGGCAGGATTTGAACCCCCAGCCCTGGAGGTGCAAGGCAAGCGTGCTAACAACTAAGCCACCACAATTTTGATCTTGCGCTGAGACGTTAATATTACGAATACTACAATTACATGCATTTGTATTCAGATATCGGAATTTAACACAGATTTGAGAGCAGCTCAGATATTTGTGTGCTTCTAAGCACTTTGTCCTTTCTCTACAGTGACTCCAGGTACAAGTAAACAACAACGCATATAAAGCAGGTTAAAGCTTCATCAGCTAATTTCCGGAGCAAGGTGACATACTGTACTATCAATCAAAATGTACTTACATTGTTGGGCAAATCATGACAGGAGGAATCATAGCTGTAAACATGTAAATTAGGGATTCTAATAATCATAAAGTGTTAGAAGGAGTGGGCAGGGGTGTCAAACATATGGCCTGTGGTACTAATCACCAAATTAATTCTTTAAAAAAAAAAAGTTATAGTCTCTGTAAAAAATAGAGCAATAAATTCAGGGTCATGAACTCAGCTACTGACAATAAGTGTTGATGTGTAATTCTTCATTAGCAAAGTACAAATTTGACACTATTACCATGTCTCTTTCTAATTTCAAGGTTTCGCAGCAACCAGGGTGAATAACTTATGCGTTTGCTCGTTTTTTTCTTTGCCCCTAATTGAAAACATTTAAGAGGAGTTGCTGATGTGTTAGTTCTCACTAAACTCAATAACGTGGCCCGTTATCTAAAATGAATCTGACACCCTTGGTTAACGTGCTGTCTCTCACCACATCAAATATTAAAAAACTGTATGAGACATGATTTACATTTACATCAACAGAGCTCACCAAAGGTGTTGGATCTTCTGAGCTCCCACAGAATTGACCGCCCTTTTTAAAAAATTTTAAAACTTAAAAAGAACTTGTTTCTGTTCAAACGTTTATAATCACTGCGCTCTCTAAACAGTTACAGTCACAAAGAATGTCTCACATCGAGGATGACTGTAGTCCTACCTTGTCACTGTCCACTGTGTTTTGGGAGGTGCGGGATGCGATGGAGATCGTGTCCGGCTGGCTGCTGGCGTCACCCTGACTGTCTGCGTCTTCAGTGGTTTCCCTGAATAATGATATGTAATACAAACATGATATACACCATTAAATGAAAAAAAAAACAAAAAAACATGGTAAGGCTTTATTCATTTATTATATGACTTCGAAAATTAGATAAAAAATAGAAATATGGAGTAGAGAGAGACAAGAAGGGACAGATTTAAAAACAAAAAACAAAAAAACAAAAGAAAAGTTAGTTCAGGGGAATAACGCAGGAGTTAAAGGGATTATAGCAAGGACCTCTTGCTGACGCTGCGCTGTCTGGATGGAGTTTTAGGGAGGTGGATGGGCTCCTTCAGCGCTCCCTTAAGGTGCACCGTCCGCTCCTGGATTACTTCTCTTATATTCCGGATCCACTCTTGCTTCACCTCCATACTGGACGCCTGCAGGAAAAGTGCACGTGGAAGTCCAACAGTGAATGCACAGGCTACAGCTACAGGCAACGGAGCTTAACACAAGCAAAATACACTTTTGAACTTCTAACACAACGTTTACCTTCAGGATGGTTTTGCTGTCTGATGTCGGGGTGCGTCCGGCCCACAGAGCGAATTTACACGGGTCTCCCTCGATGTGCTCCGTCACTCCCAACTCAGAAGTCTGTAAGAGCGTTAACAGTGACAGGAAAGTGATTTTAAAAATAGAATTAAGTGAAAAATAAAAATCAGAATTTTATCAATTAATGTGGCCAGGGGTTCTTGAGACATTCACAAAAAAATTAAAATAAATACTCCGTTGCTTTGACCTACAATAAGATTAAAAAAAAAAAAATACAGCAACAGATTTAAACAACTTTACAGTCTACAATCAACTTTATGTAAAGACAACGTACATACTTTATGTCCCAAAGTATTTTATTCCTCTTATACAGCAGAAATATTATAGTTTTTATTCATTCAGGAATGACTTATATTTCCATCCATCCATCCATTTTCTGTACCGGTTATCGGGGGAGCCTGGAGCCTATTATGGGGAACTCGGGGTACAAGGTGGGGGACAAACTGGATGGGGTGCCAACCCATTGCAGGGCACAATCGCACACACATTCACATAGTATGGACAAAATGGAAATGCCAATCAGTCTACAAAGCACTGGAGTCTTTGGACTGCTGGAGGAAACCGGAGTACCTGGAGGAAACCCCTGAAGCACGGGGAGAACATGCAAACTCTGCGCACAGAGGGTGGAGGCAGGGTTCGAACCCCCAAATATGTAATATTGTGGAACATCCACAAAACAAGTTAATTCCTATTATCCTTTACGTTATAGCAGCTATGAAAATGCGCTCCTTCACCAGCCTCTCTTTTTTTCTCTCTCCAGAAGTTAATGAGGTAAAAAAACAAAACAAACTGGGAACAGTCTTCAGGAACAGGAAGTGTTTCTCGAAGACTTTCCAGTGGACTGTTACAAAAAAAGCATGGATACTGGAGACTCCTTACAGTCTCCTTCCAGAAAACTTCAAAATATCATGTTACTACATACATGATAACATATTTTAACAATGCTGATGATTTGAATTGGAGCCAGAACTCCTGTCGACACCTTCCAACCAATGAGAATCAAAAATTCAACAGCTGTGGTATAACGTCAAACATTTGATTCTCTGCACAACCTACTAGCAATCTGCTCTTATAGACGTATTTTGTGCGTCCAGACGAGTCCTTCATCTCTTTGCTGAACACCAGCGAGATCTCAAAGAGGAAAAGGTGGCGATCTCGGCCTTTGCGTATCAAAGATTTGGGGTCCCAAACCTGGAACGTGTCCTGTAGTATCAGCTCACCCTGAACAGCCAGGTTCTCATCAAAACCTGGAATCCATAAGGACGTTGTGGAGGTTAGAACTAGAATCAGCGAAGGTGTAAATGAGATCAGACTGACAATCAGACACAAAGATCAGAAAATGATATCGGAGTAACATGAAAATCTATTTAATTTCAAACTGGCTGTGCGTTTTCATGCTATAATTTATGTTTAGATTGCTATGGAGTTAAATGTGGAAAACTGTGAGCTCTTACCCTCCAACATGCTCACATGCATAGCATCGTTGGCTCGTTTAGGCACACTCAACATCACCTCCAATCCTTCCTTAATCTCCCCCTTACCCTCTTCACAACAAGTCAACAACTCCTGTTAACACACACACACATATACACACATAACACATTTAAAACACACCATTCTGAACATAGCCTGTTAATTGCCAGTAATATTGAAGTTTCACGCTCTACCTTAAGCAGCAGCTGGTACTTGGTGATTCTCTGCACAGGTTTGATTAGGTAGGAGGAGATGGAGTTGGCCAGCCCATGCCTTTTCTGGATCTCCTAAAAAAACAAACAAACCCCCCCCCCCCACACACACACACACATCAGCACCATTAGACGTATATTTGTTAAATCACAGTGAAATTCTTATCTTCGCATATCTCAGCTTGTTAAGCCGGGTGCACACTTTGCGATTTTTAATAGTCGTCCCGGCTGTAAGCCGTGTCACACTGTAGGAACGCAGATCTCAGTCATTAATGTCAGAATGTACGACAGTCAAGACGGGAAAAATGGACACATGCAAGAAGACTGTATGGAGTAGGAGAAGCCGCATTACGGGACTGTGCCTCAAATCTTCTGACACTGCCAGAATTTAATCAAAGGAAAAATTTGAACACAACAATCATTAATCGGCTTTCGGGGTACATGTCAAACTAGCAATCAAAAACTACAGATTTTAGCCTAGGATTATAGAAATCTTTTAGGATTCTCAAAATTTGCCTCAGACGACCAAATCGTGGCCAGAATCGTACAGTGTGAACCCGGCTTTAGGAAGCTGGGGTCAGATCGCAGGGTCAGCCATGATACAGCGCCCCTGGAGCAGATAAGGGTATGGCCTTGCGCATGGGACCAACAGTGGCAGCTTGAACCCACAACTTTCTGAACAGTAACCCAGAGCCTTAACTATTAGCACTGAAATTGGAGATACCAAGCATCAGTTTCACCCAAAACTAGAAAATAAATAAAAAACAATAAATGAATTAATCAATCAATAAATCAACAAACAACAAAATTTTTTTGACAAAAGTAATAGACAGAAAACAGGGAAAACAATTCTTCGATCATAAAAGAATGGCTAAAAATGTCAAATAAATATATTTATATTTAATAATTACTATTTAATCAATAATACATTGAATCAAAGCAAATCAAAAAGGCACAGTGTCATATCACAGCAAACCAGTGACTACATTTCCCATCCTGCACTGCGGCCTACAAACATGGCCGCCATGGACTGC
>JANDJT010000021.1:9178143-9207800 GCA_024331685.1 Stegophilus panzeri | reverse complement strand
CCATCTTTTCACACTGAGGACAACTGAGGGACTCGTACACAACTATTACATAAGGTGCAAACATTCACTGATGCTCATGAAGGCAGCACAATACATTAAGAACTAGGGGGGTGTAAACTTTTGAACAGGATGATCAGTGTAAATTATTATTATTTGTTTAAAGATCTTTTTTTTTTCATTTAGTACTGCCCTTCAGATGCTAAATAAGATAGTTACATGTTCCCAGAAGACAAAATAATACATATTGGCCAGGTTATTTGTACTAGTAAGAAATCACCTATTGTACCTTTAAGTACTCTTTAAAAAACACCTTTAAAATCTCTGACTCACAGCCAGCCGAAGGTATGCTCACTTGCTAGAAATAAAGAGACATATTCCCTAGCAACAAACACCCACACTGAGTAGCTAACTGTGTAACTATTGACCTGGTGTATCACAAAACATGTACGCAGACACAAAATCAACAAGCACAGGCTCGTACCGAATCGTACTGATAATCCATCTGTTCAAATACAGCAGCGCTTGATAAGCACGTTGGGCTCAGAATCGTCAAATCGGACGAGCTTGCAAACACGGAACTGTAAATCATTTTCTGCGCGCGACGCACATGACACACACCTCCAGGGCGTACTGCTCGAAGATGCGCAGCTGCAGGAAGATATCGAGTTTGATCCTGCGCTCATGGAACAGTTCCTCCATGTGAGCCTGCGCTTCATCCAGCTGCTGCAGCACGCTCTCGATATGAGCCACGGAGCTGGCGTGGGGCAGCCTGTTACTCGCCAGCGCTGAGTCCCTGTACACACACACACACACACACACACACACACACACACACACACACACAGCAGTGAAAAGGTGACGGGAGCTCCGGAGGACAGACGCAACATTGCGCAACCGCCAGCTGTTCTAATCTGGCAGCCTTAATGCAATATTAAAGGTCTGAATACTTGATGATGAACACATCTGGCACTGATCTGACTCAGGGTTAGGGTTAGGGTTAGATGTGTCATTTTCCAGGGTGTCATCTTCTCACTGGTGTTGCTTCTATTGTTTTGTAGCTCCAGTGCACAATGAAACACGAACAGTAATCTCACCATAACGGATCTCACCGTAAGTGCTGGATGAGCTCCTCTCCCTCCTTGATGACGTTGAGCGTAGCATCCAGCGTGCTGCTCTGCTGCTGCTGAAACTGCCGGATGAGCTCCTGCACCGAGTCCACTGACTCCGAGCACACGGGTTCCACCAGGCCCTTCTGCAGCTCCTCCATCCATGACCACAGCTGCACACACACACACACACAGGGGCATTATAGGCATACAGTATACATACTGTACAGACTCACACTTACATACACGTAAGCTTTATCAGTTTATTCCTTTGGGGGAAATCTTAAGGGTTTTGTACACAACCATACAACAGAAGCGTGTTCGATTTCTTCTTTAGTGCTGTACTGTAGATACTATGGTGTGCCTAAAAAAAAATATGCTTAAAAAGGTGCTATTTCTTATAATACTTAGCATAATAACCTTTGTGTAGGGAGTTTTGGATATTCAAGGTCTCCCAAAAGTGTGTGTGGTTGATGTTTACCTCTTTGGTGTGTGTGTGAAAGGACACAGAGAGATCCAGGAGCAGTTTCCTCTGCTCCACTCGGCGCACAAACTCCTGAACTCTGACCTCTAGGTGATGGGCGGCGGTGTAGATCTCTTCCGGGTCGCACTCACCCGTCTGAGCCAACTGCTCGGCTGCTTCTAAAAGCTTATCAGCGTTGGTGTAGGTGTTCTTCAGAGAGACAGAGAGAGATGTACATAATTTAGACATTACACTACATCATATTACTGTTGCATTATCGATTCTGATTGGTCAGAAGGTTGTGATTCATTTTATAGAACAGCAGGAAAATCTCATTAACTTCAAGAGACAGAAAAACAATGATAAGTTCAATGTTTCATGGATATTTCACAACATTAAATGTAACTATGAACAGATAAAAAAAAAAGAAATATGACGTATCATTCTTTAACTTATAAATAATATGAATCACTGACAATTTGCTATGGTACAGTATAAGAGGAATAAAACCGTGGTATGTGCACTTACGGGAAAATAATCAACTTCAGGTTGGTTACAGGTTTTAAGTAGGGTTTAAGTAGCAGTTAAGTAAGGCTTAGGTATGCTTGTGTTTCTCACACATGTACACACACACACACACACACACACACATTGTTCATACTGTACCTGTGCCACTTCCTGGAAGTCGTCGTGTCGTTTCTGTAGAGCTCGTGCACGATGTACAGACTTCCCCACGCCAGTGTGTTTACTGAGAAACGCCTCTCCATGGTTCTGGATCCAGTCCAAGACCTGTACACACACACACACACACACACACACACACACACACACACACACACAGAGAGAGAGAGAGAGAGAGAGAGAGAGAGAGAAGAAACTTGTTCATTGTTCTTCAGTGCAGTCCATAAATAATTAACTTAACTCCAAAATTATTGGCACCCTCCATAGAAATTAATGCTACGATCAATATTTTGACTGTAAATCAGGACGCTGTACAGTTTTAATTGAAAATGCTCATTCACCATTCTAGTACATTCTTTTCCTGCAAAATTAGCAACAACAACAAAAAAAAAAACATGGCACCCTTTCAGAATTCAAATCCAGAATCAGTATAGACTAAGCTTACAGAAAACTGCAATGCTCCAATTCAAGTTGTCCCTTTTCAATCCTTAAAAGGATTCACACTCATCAGATTCCACCATTTTTCTGCTTCCAAGCAAATAAAAGACAGTATAATGACAATGTAGAAAACAAACAACTTATAAACATGACCTAAAGGATGTGCAATCTTTTATTCATATATAACATCCTAAGCACTTTTATTTCTATCATCTCTCCAGCCACAAATTGGATCTTCTTATTCTTCTTCTTTTTTTGTATCACCTAAGAGTTATATAAATTCGACACTTTTCCTGGACTCTAGATGAACATTTCTAGGTGGGTGGTTTTTCTTTAAGTAGTCACATGACCAGATCATTTACTTCTTAAAGTACCTCCTAAAAGACATGCATATTATAATAGAGATACAGCTCATATATTTCACACGTAGAATCTGTATTATTGACACTTTTACATCCTAATCATCGCCATCATGATAAAAAGATTTCAACTGACACTTGCTTTCTTAAACAACAAATTAATGTCCATTACTATATTAAAATAGGTTTTTAAATTTTTGAAACATTTTAATTCATATTCTTTCTTATAGCACACATTTGACTTAGTTTACTCCTAGGTGTTAATTTATACATTAACTAACAAACATGCACTACCATGTATTTAAACTGGTTGTTATTCATGCATGAATATCCATAAGATTCACGTGATTAGTACACGCCTTAACTCATCATTAGTTCATATTTAAGTAAGTATTAATTCAGGTCATTGTAAAGTGTTACCAATTTTATTTATATATATTTTAATGTTTTTATTCATGTATTTTACTTCAGAATTAATATACATACAATTAAACGTTAAAATAAATATCATATAAAATATATAATAATATTGTTACAGGTAATATTTAAAAAATAAATATATTTTATTAATACAAACATATTTTATTGGTCTTATAGCGCATGTTTGATTTAGTTTACTCCTACGTGTTAATTTATACATTAACTAACAAACATGTACTAACCTGTACTTAAGGTGGTCGTGCATGAATTCATAAGACTCACGTCATAGTTAAGGTTAGCTCTTCATTAGTTCGTGATTAGTACGTGCATTAACTCATCGTTAGTTCATATTTAAGTAAATATTAATTCAGGTATTAGTGCATGATTATTCACATACTGTTATTGTAAACTGTTCCAAACCTTTTCCAGAAAAATTTTGTAAAGGCATATAGTTTGTGCTATTAAGAGAGCAAAATGTTTCTACATAACTATGGAAAATAACTGAGCTATAACAGGTTCAAATGTAGCTTGTACATACAAAATTGTATTATCTTTGATTTGGGATTCACAAAGACAGCGTTGCCAGATCCCAGACACGCATTTTTTAATAGTTCATTGGGGGTTGTTCAATTGAGGTTGGAAACAGCAAACCCAATCTGGTAAACCTGTCCTTAGACCACTCAGCCAGTGACCGTCTACCTTCCTGAGACCCTGAAGATCCGTTTGAAAGGGAAGCTTTCACAGCGCAATAATAGGCCTCGGTTAGCAGGAAGCTCTCTGTATTGTCAGAAGTGTATTGACCACAGTCCAAACATAATATACCAAACCTCCAGAGAGGACGCAGAGCAAATTTCACCCAGCACTGTGACTCAGCCAGCCTCTCTCTCTCTGCCTCTCTCATTCTCTCTCTCTCCCACACACTCACTGTCCCACGCACACACTCTCAAACATGTACATTCATGTATGCACACATACTGTATAGACTGTGTACTGAATATGCCACATTTGCAAAATTAGCTACAGATGAGTGAGAAGACAAAACATTTTTTAAAGTGTCTCTGTTATGCTGGGGGGAGGGGGGGATTATTTATTTTTCTGGCAAGGTTTAGGTCCAGTCATCCACTTAAAGGAAAGTGTCAATGCAAATAAATTCAAAGTGCTTATGACCGATCATCCTATGATGGGTGTGGTCTCTTCCAAGATGACTCCTCCCCCATCCACTGTGCACAATGGCTCATGGGATGGTTTGATAAGGATGAAAATCTTTCATTCTCACACTCACTGATTTGAACCCAACAGAACACGTATTGTATGTGAGATTTTGGAGCATTAGACATCGACATTCGCTCTCGTTGCATTGCATCGTATCGTTGTGTTCATCGCTCCAGAGAACTGATGCCAAAGCTCAGTGACACGGGCTTGTCATGGTCCAACACCTTACTAACACACTTTGTCATTTTATTCTTTTAATTTGTCACCCATCTGTACAGTAGACCTCAAAGTAGACAGTAGACCTCATGTCTTCTGATTTCTCACTCTTTATGCATGAATGTGTGCGTGTGAGTGTGTGCATGTCATATTCAATAGCGCACCTGCTGCACGTCTTGCTGGAACACACACAGCTGCAGTCTCTGGTGCAGGCGCAGTTTGCGGTGCTGCAGCAGACCGTCCAGCCTGCGGTGCTCGTGCACCACCTCATGCATCACATCCAGAACAGCGCGCACCGCCTGGCTGTAGTCTGCGCCCAATGTCACCGAGCCAGAGTCGGCCTGAGGCTGTGGCCTCTGCAAGACATCCAGGAACGTCTTCCCTTTCTGACTCACCTGCAAGAGGAAAGAGACACACTTCCTTCTGTAATCACATGAGAGATACAAAATGTACATGAAAAAAATTTACACATTTTCAAATAGCATTGAATTGTGGGAATTGTGGCAGGATGATTTTATTACCGTCTACATGGACAGGCAGAGACCGAAAAGAATATCGGAGGACAAAGACATAGTGCCTAGCTTTATATATAAAGTAAAGAGTTTGTGTACATTATTACATGTGTTATATGAGTTGGATTATCTCATAGTGTGTTAATTTAACCCTTTTATGCATAAATTATTTATAAGCATACATATTTAGACAGTTTTACTTTGTCTAAATAACACTTATATTAAAAAGTAAATGGATTGTCCATGTGTAGGAATACCATTAGTTAAAATTTTTTAAATATTACATGTGAAAGAATAATAAATGCAAATGAGTAGATCATCAAATCATCCAAAAACTGTTAACATTCAGTTCTAATGTTGACCACCAAAATGATACAAAATATCATTTACATATACAAAATTTACACAGTTTAGAACCGCTGCATGCTCCACCTTCCAAAAACAAACCAAACAAAGTATATATAAATATATTTAAACTAGTTATAATAATTATATAAATAAATAAAAATATAGGTATAATAGTGTGTATAGTAATTATTTCAACTAGTCATTTTTTTATGTAGACAGTTAGTAAAGAATGACAAATAGTCTAGAGAGCAACAGACATTTATGTTAAATTACAATAATTACAATAATGCTCTCAAGTGATTTGGAGCTGATTTACATTATATATTTTCCTAAAAAGTTTTTTAAAAAAAAGAAAAGAAAAAAAAAAAAGAGACTTATATTGAATGTCCATAAGTGTAAACACTATGCAGGAAAGGGTTAAAAAGAAAGAAAGAAAGATATAAATAAATAAATTATATAATATATAATGATATAGAATATACTATATAAGGATTATTCTATTGCAAATTAAATTAGTAAAAATGTATTTTAAAAAAAAACATTTTTCAACATTGACTCTAAAAATGTGCATTTAACGTTTCAAATGATTAGTTAACCCATCTCAGGGAATAGTGACAGGCTGACAGGCTGAATTTTTCTCTTAAAGAAGTAACAAGGTTGATTTTTTTTTTTATCATAGAATTAGCAAATACACAAAATATGGTTAACTAGCACAATAAGAACATTAAGGACTTTCTACTCATTTAAATAACATGATATTTTTTTAATGAATAGTTTACTTACAGTAATTTTGGTATATAATTTGGGTATCTGGATCTCATCAGGTAAATTTCACAATATCTCTAAAACTATAGAAATGATAATGAGAAGGTGATGTACATTACGATTTCTTCTTCCCATGATATTCAGAAAATTCCTGTTGAATATGTGATGTGTGGAACATTACATTCTATCCCTAACCCTAATAGTTTACTTCCTGAAAACTGACGTTTTAACCTGAAAATTTTAATACTTGCAATATTTGAACCTGACTTTTCATCAGCTTGAATTTCTTAACCTGAGACCTGAATTTTAAATAGTAACAGAATTCAGAAAAATATATTCAAATATCTTAAGATGTTTTTTTTCCCCCAAGTATTACTAATTTCAGGGTCAGCAGGTTCTCCAGACTCTGATTTCACTACCCCATACACCCCAGTCGTGAAATCACCCACAAAGTTTCTTGTTCATTTGAAAACGGTATTATAATAAACTGCGGTTGAGGAACGACCTTCATATGAAAACGTTCTGAGCAGTGTGAGCACGTACCTCTGTGTATGCTGTGGTCACCTGCTCGTACAGATTCTGATGGCTGTGGATGGCCAACTCCAGTTCCTGCATCGCCGTGGGCAATCCTCCTTCGCTGCACGCCTTCGCCCAACCCTCCACACCAGTGAGAAACTGCCAAACCACAGCAGAAATAAATAGAGAAGAAACAGAATTTCTGCCAAATAATCTGTCTGTTACCCTTAAGCTGTTGGTGAAAATACAAACTTTTGTCTGATCATAAATTCAGGATTAAAGTAAGTGATGTTAGAGTGATGTGGTGGTCTCCAGGAATTAAATAAAAAACGTACTACACAGGAGGTAATGGATATGTAAAGGGCAGTATATTAGCAGAGCTAGTATTTATATTTATAAGTAACGTGAAAATTTCTGAGGGGATTGCAATGTTTTTGTTAAACAGACAACAAAGGAGGAGATAACCAGGTCAGACGACCACTAAACAAATGATCCAAATACGCCGAGTTAGCACATTCAGCTGCTGGAGATCAGGGCGAAATTTGTTCGGTGACACAAAATGAGAGTTATTTTCACAGCCACAGCAAATTAAACAAGACCAATTCGCAGATGCTTGCAAATAATAAGTGATTGTTTGCAACAAAGTTAGGAAAGGTCATCCGTGCAAGGAAGCAACATTTTTTTAATTTATGAAATTTGATTTTGGTTCCATGATTGGATCACATTTCTAAAGCAACGAAAGAAACCTTTAAATGTTGGATAAACAATTTCAGGGTTTAATTTCATTCCTGTGCCAAAATTTGATTTAAACATATTAAAATCACAGATGACCTGCTCAGCCTTCTGGTGGAAAACAGAGGACATGGCCAGAATGGCGCTTCGCTCCTCCAGAGACGAGGCAAAGCTCTTCCAGTCCTGATCCAGCTGTGCCGAGACCTGCTGGATCTGATCGGTGGCGTAGTGGCCTGCCTCACACAGCCGCGTGGCCACCGAAGCGATCCGTGTGATGTTCACATAGGCGTTCTGACCAAATATAAAGAGGAAACACAAGTCATCATGAGCTTGTTCTAACTTCTTAAAGGGTTCCCAAAAGGCTCATGTGCCACGTGCAGTGATTTATGTGCTACGACACTGGTAGAAAATCTCAGCAATGTACAGGCTATAGAGTGGATATCAGATTGGTCTGAAATGAATAATAGAAAAAAAAAGAATCAACAAATCATCAAGCTAACGAATTCAGATGAATTCAATGACTCTTCAAATAATCAAGCTAGCTGGAACTCATCAAATGATCAGATTGGAACAAATCCATCAAGTCATTCAGCCATTTCTAACTCAACAAATGATCAAACTCAAACTCAAAAACTGATCCAGCCAACACAAATCCATGAAATAATCTAGTTTACTTAAACTCATCACATGATCCAGCTAATTAGAACTCCTCAAAGATCTTGCTAATTCTTCTCAATAACTTCTCAAATGATTCAGCTAACTGGATCTGGAATAAAGACAACTCAAACTAATCAAATTATCCAGCAAATTCTAACTCGTCAAATAATCCAAATGGAATTTATCAAACAATCAATATAACATACATTATCCAGCAAATTTCAACCAGCCAAATCATCCAGCACATTCCAGCTCATCAAATAATCCAGCTAACTGAAACTTAACAAAAAAATGAAGCTAACTTAAATGATCCAGCTATCTCAAACTCATCAAATAATACAGTTAACTCGAACATCTCAAATAATCAAGCTTAATAACACGTATCCATAATAAGGCATCTTAAATTATCCATTAGTTCAAACTCACCAAATTAGACAGCTACCAGTCAAAAGCTCCAGCTAACTTAAACTCATCAAACTCATCAGAATTCCTAAAAGAATAAAAACAGCAACTTTAAACAGCTGCATGTGCTCCAATGTGAGTGATAAAGCAAATAACTTTCCTTAAACAAGCAATTCAACAACAAGGTTTTTTGAAATACATGAATATAATGACGATGACCTTTTGTACACAATGATATCGCATGCTGTAAGAATCCTACCATGGAGTTCATGGCGAAGTGGTCATGCTGCGTCTGAAGGTCAGTGGCGTGCTGGTAGCTCACCCCGATCTCTGTGTGCGTCTGTAAGAACAGCTCCTTGTTGTGCCCAATCCACTCAAACATCTACAGTGAGAGTGAGAGTGAGAGAGAGAGAGAGAGAGAGAGAGAGAGAGAGAAGGTGAGAAAAAGGACAGCACACTCGCTTAGCGGAGTCTGAAGTGCTTCCTGTTATGAGGCCATATGGTGATAAACGAGCCTCACAGAGCATAGATTATCGAGTTGAACCAATCAGGACAAGTGCTCCTACATAAATATTTACTACAGAACAGGCATATTTATTCAACAGCGGATGCAAGTCCCAGAAAAATTTAGTTGCCCGTAGGCCGAGTATAAACCGTTAAATTCACTCCTACTTTCTGTCCAACTCTTTACAAAATGAACAACAAATAGATGCCATATTTCGAGCATGCCTGGTTTAATTTGTTTCTAAACATAAACGTTTCTTGTGAAGTATTGGCACCCCTACAATTAATATATGCTGAAGCCTGACTTGGAGAAAATAACATCACCAAGCCGCTTCCTCTAATGTCTATCAAGGTTAAAGAATCTTGAAGAAGATCACAGAAACTCCAACATGCAAAAGATTTCAAGATTTCACCGTTCACATTTGGGCTCCAACCCAGAGACTAAGAAGGGTGTTGCAAAAAAATGTTGTAAAGACTTTCTCTGTTGATTATGATGTATGCTCAGCCAAGTTATTAAATTCGGGGCACAAGACCCTGGAGGGGGTGCCAAAACATTGCAGGGCACAATCACGCACACATTCGCACACACACATATTCAAACACTATGGACAATTTGGAAATGGTAATCCAGCCTACAATGCATGTCTTTGGACTGATGAAATCCACAAAAGAGTAGCATGAAATTTAGCGTGACACTGACAAAATTCTGTAATATTGCACAGATATTGTGCAGCCGGTTAGGGCTGCACAATATCGATTGTGCAGCTCTAACCAAAAGATTTTTATATATATCTTTTGAATGTGATTTTACAAAGACACATCTTTGTCAAATTGCTCTTCTTTTGTTATGACCTCATGGCAGAAACAACGAGGTTTTGGGCTAAAATCTTGGTAATTTACAGTAGGTTTGGAGGGTTTTACTTGTATCCAGTCCTCTTGTTTGTCAAACATGCAGATCACATGCATGTCCAAAGAAATCAATTTTGGTGTCATCTGATGCTTATCCTACACAGGGTTGCTTGGGAGCCTGGAGTCTATCCTAGGGATTTCGGGGTACAAGGCGGGGGACACCCTGGACGGGGTGCCAAAACATTGCAGGGCACAATCGCACACACATGCACACACTATGGACAATGGTAATCAGCCTACAACGCATGTCTCTGGACTGAGGGGGAGGTGGAGGGGACCGAAGGAAACCCCCAAAGCATGGGGACAACATGCAAAGTCCGCACACTAGGCGAAGGTGGGATTCAAACCCCCACCCCAGAGGTGCGAGGCAAACATGCATTTCTTATGAATATTCTTTATAAGTGTCAATAATTTGCCAAATGTCTTGGAGGAAAGATTGTATGTATTGGATCATATGGAGAATTCAGATCAATTGTTTATTTCATATGACAATTTTTGGAGTCAACTGTATATCCCTATTGTCCTGTTCTCTGTCTATGCCCTGATCCTCATTTACGCTTTCCATGTCATTCTTTCACCACAGGTTTTCTCACTCCATTCTCTCTTTGTAGCACTTGTCATAGCATCTATTCTCTATCACACTGTGTCGTTCTCATTTATTCTCTCAAGCTGGATGTCAATGGTGTTCTGGCAATATCAGAGCACAGATGGACCATGCCGGCAGGACCGGGCTTGTGTGAAACTCCTGCTCAGTTTGGGTTTAAACGGAACACAAGCTCCCGCACAAAAAAACAGCCTCTTGGGAGAGCGAAGTGGAGAGACATCACTGATATGAAAATCCAAACAGACCTCAACATTCCTCACTTCATTACCTTCCTGTTTTAGCATTTGGAAATGACTCCAGCTTTAAATCCTTAACTAAACATTACAGCGTTCCCAAGCAAAGAATCATCATTCTGATTAAATTTCATATTCACACAATTACTGTGCCACGGGTTGTGTTATAATACGCATCATTACATTAAGCCTTTATTACCCTAATAAACAGAGACAGGGTTGTTAGACACTTGGAGAACAATTACATCACATAGATTTCATGATACACCTTGACCTATGAGTCTGTAAACACACAACACGCTAGCCGTTCAAATGGTTATAATCGTGGTACTACCATAGGCTTATGAATAAGGCTAATCTTCAGCTAGTTAACTAGCGAGACAAGCACACAATACACCCACAGCTCGTTTCAGAGTTTATATCTGTGGAAAAACTGTTGCTAGGCAATTAGCAAATATGATTAAGGCTGAAAATTTAGCTAGCTAGCACACAGAAGTTAAATCTTCCATGCAGAAATTGCCTTGTAAAGGCAGTATGGCAATAAAAAACAGACAGAGAATGCAAACATTTCCCTCAGATGTGTTGGTAAATTGATAAGAAGAGACCCCATGCGACCAAAATTACACTGTAATTACACTTAGCATTGACCGCAAACTAAACTTCCATGTTTACATCCATAAACATGTGCCTGGAAAAGTTTACAATACAAACATTTTTTGTAAACAAAAAAGAACAAGGAAGAGAATCAGACATTTTGTCACTAAACAATCTCAGTCAGTCTACTGATGATATCCACAAAAGAGTAGCATGAAATTTAGCGTGACACTGACAAAATTCTGTAATATTGCACACCCTTGATTGTGCAGCCCTAACCAAAAGATTTTTATATATATATTTTGAATGTGATTTTACAAAGGCACATCTTTGTCAAATTGTTCTTCTTTTATTATAAATATAAAATAGGCTGTTATAACCTCAACATTATATCAAAGTTTTGTTCAATAAATATACTCAACTTAAAAATAGCATTAATCTCCCTGCTGAAAAAACAACAACAATAGAAACCATCACAGAAATTCTAATGGTTTCCACTACAAATACCATTACAAACCATCAGCTGTTAACCATTAAAACCATTAACAAATGGTTTCCATTACGTAGTAGGAGGTATTAAGAATGTCGGTCTTTAATGGTATCCACTAGACATGACATGCCACTAATACAAGGCAGCAGATTACCAGTAGAGACCCACAGGGACCATTACAGTTTCCATTAAAAACAATACAATTCCCATTATAACCATTAAAATCATTACAAATTCTATGAGGGTTTCTGTTGTTTTTTTTTTTCAGCAGGGCTGAAATAATAATAATAAATGATAACATAAACTATTTAAATGGCTCAAGAATATAGGTATATATGCTTTCTCTCTCATGAAAAAGCAAGGATCTGTAAATATACATGATATGCAAATTGAATGCAGCTAATTAACCACTGCTAACCTAGCTTGCATTTGTCACAGGTAGAAAAAATGTGATCTCTGTTATCAGGCCATATTAACAAATGTGATCCAAGTATCATATAATCTCAATCACCTATTCAAGAAAGATCACAATTTAAAATGTTTCTTCTTCATGTTTCTTTCCCTCACCTTTTCGGCATCCTGCTCATAGAGTCGGAGCTGGAAGCACTGGTCCAACTGCTGCTTACGCTTGTGCCAGGCCTGTAACAGGTGCTGGCGCGCAACCTGCAGTTTGTCCAGCAGGGCGGCGACTCTAGGAACGAGGCTCTGAAAGTCAGGTCCTCCAGACAGGCGTCCGTCCCCGCCATCCCTGATTTTCTGCAGTAGACGTTGTCCCTCGTGCTCCAGCTCATCCACGGGTGCCTTGGTGGCACTCTTTCTCAGGCGTGCGTGCTCCTCTAGCAGCCTGCGTGCCTCCTCGGCATCCGGGGCCATCTCCTGGCATGAAAGTGTCTCCTGAAGTTCCTCCAGGCGTGAGAGGAGGTGCAGCGCTCCACATGTGAACTCCTCTAGGGAAACACGCAGCTCTGTCCACTCAACGTGGTCATACTCCAGCGTACCGTCCAGGTCGGCCGTCAGCTGGGACGGATCCACCAGTTTTGTCAGGCCTTCCACAGACACCATGCTCGTCTGCGATGAACAAGAGAGGTCAGGAGTTAATTAAAACCCACTTCCAAAACATTTATTCAACTTTACTAAGCATATTGTATGAACATTTTTGTTTCTTTTCTAAAAAATTATTTGTGGATACTTTTATTCAAAATGACTTTTTTAGTAAGGTAGAATACAATCCAAACATATAGCTAAGCTGCTGAGAGGTAACAACTTTGGGGAAACAAGGTATAACAGAAGTTATGAAGCTTTGGACCAACCATGTCTGAAATTAGAGGATGACGAGATAGCAGGAAATGTTTAACCACAGAACCTCTAAGCTAAGCTTAGCTAGTGTAGTAATTAGTAATCACATGCTCAATGAATGCTGGTTTTAAAAATGGCACTTGAAATACTTAAGCTCCTGAAAAAGTTCCTGCAGTGGAAGCTCATCTACAGTGACTTTCAGGAAGTCCTGGGATTTGAACTCACAACCATCATGTAACATGCTGCACCACTACACTACTACTACTATCTATAATCAGGTCAAGTATTTGGAAAGTATATGATTGTAATTTCTAAACAGTTAACGCAATATTTTTCTTAAACCGCTTAAAGTCTACACTTCAATCGCATCTTAATGGCTTCATTTCAAATCCACTGAGGTGGTGTACACAGGCAAAATGACAAAAATTGTGTCGCTGTCCAAATACTTATGGACCTGGCGGTATATCTTCCAACGCTGAGTAGTTATACTGTCAGATATGGTCCGCTATCTCCCATATCAAAGCTTATTAATTCCTGAGACCTTTATCAAATTCTATAATGATATTTTGCACAAAGTTTAGACAGTCTCGATCAATGTAAATGCTTATATCCATGAAATACGATACGCCAGACTGTATTTAGAGATGAGCACTAAGTTAGAACATGTAGTTAGAAACCTCAAATGTGAATTTAGCACTGCCAAAGTTGGTCTTCTGCTTCTGCCAGAAGTTGTCTGGTTTGATGATCAGGGCCACACAGATCTCAGCCGGGAATGCTTCCTGCAATGTCTTTAGCAGCGGCTTAATCAGGTCCCACTTACAGCCACGCATATCAATGATCACAGTAAAGCCACGCTTACTAACATCCTCACTGCACAGACAGAGAGAGAGAAAAAGAGGAAGAGAGTCAGAGTCAGAGACAGAGAGTAGTTAAAATTCCAGAAAACTTTCATGAAGCTTGTACAAATAAAAACCAATGTAGCCAACACACAGAGTGTAAATGTGCACTGACGCAGTGTTGAGGGTTTAATTGCTGTGACTCACATTTCAATCATGTGAGTTTCCTCATAATGCAAGCTGTAAATGTAGATTCACTGTGATTTTTTTTGTAGATGATCTCAATAAAGCTGCTTTGTGCCAGTGCGGTGACAAATAAAGACGAAACACAGTGAATATCACTTTTATATGAGGTAGCAAAATGAATTCTGAGAAGTTACCACACAAGAGGTAAAGTGATTTTTGTAGTCTTTTTCTTGTAAATCGTGGAAAAAACAACACGTTTAAGCCTCGCCTATTCATGTTTTTGGGGGTGTTTTCACCTAAGAATTATTTTGTGCACCCATATTGGGAACACTGTGTGTGAGTAAAGATGTAGCGGTATGAAAATTTCATATCACGATTATCTTGACCAAAACTATCACGGTTATCAGGGTGTTGTTAAAATGTGCTGAAAATGTACAAAACGTACTGATACACACTGAAATCATTTAAACATGTTTTATATTTGACTATAAAGTGATAGATGATTGTAACTAAGCTTACACCGATAGTCGGTGTTCCCAGTGTTACACGGTGTTCAGCTACACACCGATTACATCACTTGCACCGCCCCCACTGTCATTTTTTTACAGTAATAAAAATAATTTAGTTCAGTTAGAGAACATGGCAGAATGCAGTGACAGTGCTCGGGAGAATTTCCAACCTTCCAAGAGGTCATTTTCTTCAAATGCTATTGAGCTTTAATGTATGGTATATTTTGTGTATGAGTCCATACGGTATAAAAAAATCACAATTTTTACATATGATTTATTAGTTTATTTTATTAAATATCAAAAATCTAAAAGGTGTGCATTATAGCTGACACCTAAATGAACACTTTACAGTTGGTTTTGTGACTGTAAGTCATTTTCTTCAAATGCTATTGAGCATCTGTATAAATTATGGTATATTTTGTGTATGAGCCTATTTGGTAGTGAAATACATGCCAAATTTTACACATGATTTGATAGTTTATTTTATTAAATATCACCCTATTCATGAATGGGATTCACACCAGTCAAAACATGTACTTTAGGTCACTTGTGCGGTGCTGATTGAATATTTGATGCTAGCTACATTCTAATATTGGCAAGCTGACTTATTTTGCTGCTAGTCAGCTATTAGCTACTAGAGGCAATGTTAGGAACTGTAAACATCTAGCATGGTCAATTTGTGTCTAAAGTACTTATGTGCGGCTTTTGTGCCTGTTTTTCCACATCTAGAGCAGCTAGGAGTATTCCCACAGGTTCTTTTTCATATTTACTATGAGCTAGCTGCCCAGCATTACCTAGCTAGAATTTTACTAACTGAAGAAAATTAAACATAAAGTACATCACAGCTAGTTAGCAAGCTGACCCACCTTAGTGCTTAAAGAAAAACACCCTGAAACACATTAAATGAGTTTGTATTGAAATATTTATAATGTGTTTAGCAATTCTGGTGCTAATTAGCAGAGCTAGTTAGCAATCTACGAGCTGACAAGTGCGATGGCATTGGTGGTGGTATAAATGTTAAAGGTGATGCTTTGGAAGCTGTTTTGTTTGTGCAGAGTGTACAGATGAGGAGGTGAGGGAGCTGGACAGGCTAAAGGACTGAAGTGCTGTTGCACCACTCTCTTTAGGTAGAGATGAAGCAAGGGCTAAATCCCACAGCACCACTAAAAATTTGGAATTTATTACATTACAAAATAAAGCTTGGATGTCATCGAAGATCAGGTTAGGCATAATACCTGATTTTTTTTTTTTTTTTACTTGCTGCCCTCCCGACACAAGACATAAATATCATCCGTGGCAGCTGCAGTCACACACCATCTGCTCAGATCAGTGGCTGATCTCCACATCCTCAAACATGCATTTATTCATTTTCGTAACTGCTTCGCACCATCCCACTAGAGCACCTGGTGGTTCACACTGTCTCCACAGAGCAGCTCACATGAGCAGGTCACATGGGCAGGTCACATGCATGGCAGTGATAAATCTGGACAAGGTTCGGAGCACCTGGGCACGGTGGAGAGGTAGGTGACGAGTCTACGCAGGTCCTCTTGCTTTATTCGGTCGTGGTTGCTACGGGCAGGGAAGGTCAGGATGGGTCCACCTCTCTTATCTCTGCCTCCTGAAAGAGACACCGGAGAGTTAGGCAAAGAAGGATTCCCCATGTCAGCAAGCCACATGCTCAGAAACATATCACACCTCAGAGAACAATTCCTTTTTCTTGTCACAATTCATTAATTAACAGTCTTAATAGTTTCACGCTGCATAAAATGAATAAATCCTGAATAAATGCGCTCTGGTGCTGACCTGAGACAAAGGCGACCTTTTCCCTCAGAACCGTCAGAACATCCGCAGCCTTTACGCCGTCGTTCCTCAGAGACCCGGCCGAGAGAGACGGAACTGAGATGTGAGAGAAAAGAAAGAGTTACACTCAGAAAGTGTAATTCAATTCCGCATTAATTCACACAGCGTTATTAATTTACACCTAAAAGATTAAAAGAAACATTTAAAGTAATGTATTTTAAACCAAATGGCCATGCCAGACTATATTACTGATATCAGTGTTGTCAGACTGAGAGATTTTTCCTATCAGGCCTCTCCTTTGGTTTTGCTGTCTGGGATAAGAACTGTTTGACATTATTTATGTATTTCTTTATTTATTACAGAAGTAATTTAATTGCTATATATCAGTAGCATATTGCCCTAGCATGAAGCACAAATGTTGCTTTGATTTGATTATTTCCTGTTAAGAGGAAGTAGTACATTTTCAACTGATTCTTTATACAGCTTGAATTCAGAATTCTGAATCTTCTGAATCTTTGACAGCATTGGCCTATAATTACTGTTGACATTTTCAGTTTACAAAGCCTAAATAAAGCCTACATAAAGCCTACTTCAGTGATGCTGAATCATTTTGAAGAACTGCAGTGCATCAAAGAATAAATTTTTGGTTTTTTTGGTTTATAAAATTTTGGCAGTGTTTGGACATCGGGACATTTCCTTAATGTTTTTTGCTGGTAGACATAATCCTACGCCAGTTCCTTAGTGGGTATAATCCTGACCAGTCACATCTGGCAACACACACACACACACACACACACACTGCTGACATGTATGCATCCACACATAGATAAAGCCAGACAGCTGACACACACAGACTGTAAATATGCAGTCATGTAGACCGAACACACACACACAAACACACACACACCCAAACACACCCACACACACACAAAAACACGCATAAAACACATCAATCGCTCGCTTTCAATCTCTTTCTCTCTCTCTCTCTCTTTTTATCTACTGTGGGCTTCCCTTCGTTTCTCCACTGCGGATTGCATAAACTATTTAACCTGAATGAGAAAGGCTGTTCCTGAACATGACATGTTAAATGTACTGAGAAACAGATGCTTTCTGCTGATCCTGCGGGACATCAGAGAGTATTTTACACACCCCGGCTTTGTGATTTACCACCGTGTCACCTACAATATCTCTACATGTAAACACGTCCTCTCTGTCCATTTCTCACTGTCTCTCTAAATCTTCAGGGCATTTTCACCACTGTTTCATCAACATATGTTTTAAAAACTGCTCATAAAAAGAAGACAAGCATTCATAATTGTTGAACAAATCACAATCAAGAAATAGCAATCAAGTGTGGCAATCAAGAAATAGCAATCAAGAAGTAGAGACTTTGAAAAGGAGCAGTGGCAACTTGTTAAGCTATTGTTAATAGTAATGTTAGTGTTAATAGTGAGAACAATGCCCTTAAAATTATTTCACAAAATCCAGAATCTATATGAGCTATATGAAAGACAAAACTGCTAATCCATTGGCACATAATTACACCTTCCGAATAAACTTTGTTCACATACAGGAAAATCACTTTGATGTAGGTTCATCCCATACATGAATAGGGATTTACTATAAAATATCTGAAAAATGTGCTCTTTGGGATTATGCAGATTATACAAATCACCTGCGTGTGCTTCATGCTTCCGAGATTCCTAGATTTTTCCCAGAGTAGAAACATATCTGAGATGGGGTTTTTCAATAACCACCACTGAAGTTAAAATGACCTCAGTAAAAGACTAATACGATGATATATACAAATGAGATGACAAGTGCTGAAATAAAAATCTAAAAATAGTCTAGGATGCTTGTAATTATCACATTAATCACAACAAATGTGATTTAATGTAACAATATGGCTTCCACCATTATAAAATAGCACTTGATCTAGCACATCCTTTTGTTTTGAAAATGATGTGGCCTGCAGTTACTTGTGCATACAACTTAATCAGTCCCTCCAGGATTTCACAATTTTGCGATCTCAGAAATGAATGCAAAATCAAGCACACGCCGCAATATTCGGAAGAGCTTGCAATTTTTCTAAATTACCACAGATTTGTGCCAAGAAACGGCATGTGACGTCATCACAACACGCAGTAATCCAAAGTCCTCATCGATTCACGTGCATCGAACATGAGTACAGCTAAAAGGTCTCATTTACCCACAAACATCACTGCGAAAGACCATGCAAAACAATTTGATACAATTTCGCTTATTCAAGTAGTTTTCCGCAAAAAAAGCAAAAAACCTCCAAATTCTGAAAAAGACCTCAGCAAAATCAAGCATTTTTGGCCGAACAATCACAAAAAAAACTCAGCGAAATCCTGTACGGACTGCATAATGAAGCTACAAGATACTTAATTAATAAATTACTGTGTTTACAATGTTCAAAGCATAAATTTCAGCGAGACATATTGTGATTACAAACGGTCAAACAGTGCTTCTGGACTTAATATGGCTCCACACTCACACTGATATCACACCGCACAACTACTGAACAGCGTTTAAGTCTATAGTTTCTAAAAATCTGATGTCTAAATACTAATGTACACTCACCTCTGAATATGGCCCTTTGTGTTTTATCAGTGAGTCACCACACACTGTATACATACAGTATATGTACTACCATGAATTCACTACATGTAATGTATGTATTATTAGAGATAGAGAGTACTTTCAATTTCCGCTTGGGGATCAATAAAGTACTCCCTATCTCTAATCATTATGGTAGCTCGCAGTAGACATTTATTTTGTTTAGATAGCTAATTCTGTTGTTTAACACCAAAAAACAATATCATCCTTAAAGTAAAAAATATTCACATTTTATTTCTGTAATTGGAGTTTCTGATTTTGAGATCAATTTTGAGACCAGGCCTAAATGTAAAATGCCAAAGGAAGGTCCTTCAAGAGAGAAAGTAAAAAGATTAGCACAGTCTAGTAAGACTAGACTAAACACCTAAACAACAACTGAATTTTGAACAAACAAATCAGAATTTTCTACAGTTGTGTACTTTTCAAACTCTATTGCTGATCAGCTGATCATACTGTACAAAAGCTCACAAGGTGCATTTTTATCTGATGAGGTGACCTCTTTGTGGAATGACTTAAATTACTTGAAAGAAATAAAGAGCAGGCATATCATGTGCCAGCATTGCTCCACTAGGTCCAGACTTATCGATTTACACCACACTTATGTGGCAGACTGTACAGTGGTGTAACCAGGGATTTGTAGTTTGAGGTTTCAAAAATCTGATGCTGTATTCAGGCTGTATTTCCACTGGGCTAAATGTTCCCAGCTATGAGTTTCATTTTTAAAACCTATTCATAAACCGGCCACTTTAATAGAAACACCAGTACACCTGCACGTTAATGCAATCATCCAGTTAGCCAATCATGTAGCAGTAGTTTAATGCATAACATCAAGCAGATGGGGTCAAGAACTTCAGTTCATGTTCTCATCAAAAATCAGAATGGGGAGGAATGTGATCTCAGTGATTTTGAACATGGCATGGCTGTTGGTGCCAGAGAGACTAGCTTGACTATTTTAGAAACTGCTGATCTCCTGGAATTTTCACACACAATGGTTTCTGGAGTTTACGCAGAATGACACAAAAATAAAACCCGAAAAAAAACATCCAGTGAGTGGCAGTTCTACAGGCAGCAGCAACTTTTTAATAAGACTGTTTGGAGCTGGAGAAATAAGCACTCTTCACGACCATGGTGAGCAGAAAAGCATCTGAGAACACACAGCAACTCTAACCTTGAGGTGGCTGAGTTAGAGTTGCAGAAGACCACATCAGGTTCCACTCCTGTCAGCCAAGAAAATGAATCTGAGGCAACAGTGGGCACTGACTAACCCAAACTGTACAGTTGATGATTGGAAAAAGACCAAGTGATGTTTGTCCCGTTTCAGTGCCAGATAATTACATCAAAGGGCAGGGGTACAGGTGCTCCTATTAAACTGGCCATGGAATGTATGTAATAATACGGGACCATTTTAAGATCTTGAACGATCTCTCAGATACGTCATGTTCAACAATCGCTACAGATGACCAACGAGTCATGAATGAATGATTGGCTGATGCAGTACAGGTGGTGCAAAGTATGTCTTACACATTAAGTATATCTAACACATTACCTTGACTGCACTGTTAAATTGCTGGCAGCAGCCATTTCAGATTGTTCGTGATTCGGGTCTTAGTCACTTGGGAGTCTGGATCAGGAGTTCTCAAACTTTTTTTTACAGCCATTTCAACTGTCAAATAAATTTCACAGACACCCTCAACATCTATTTTTAAACATATAATTGGACTCATTATTTAAATGTGTACAATAACATTTTGGTCATTTATTGAAGCCATAGAGCTTTTTAATCCCAAATTTTACATCAGTAGAACATCAGATCATGTTAAATTGACATTATATATTTTAAATTGGCAGCTCTATTTGTTTTTGAGTTATGGACCCCACTTTGAGGACCACTGTTCTGGACAATCCTTAGGTTTTCACAGGTGTAGGACTCGCTTTTACCACCTGTTTTCTTTTTAAAGTATATCTCCAAAATTGGTCCCTAAGCCATCTACTTTTAGCCTTTGTGAATACAACCCGTGAGTTTAATCCCATGGAACACTCACTGGATGCTTTGTATCACAACATCTGGAGACGGTACGACCCTATGAGTGTTAACAGCCAGCAACTTCATCAGAACCTTTTCTGATCGGGAGCACATCCAACAACTGCATTTTCATCGGGTCACTGGCTCTGTGTCAGAGACGCCAAGTAGCAGTGGCTGCCAAAGGAGCTCACATGACATGCTGACAGACTGCAGCTATCCCTCTTACTCTGTTCATGCATTTATTGCTGTTTTTACTTAGTAGATATTTCAATTTTGGGGTTAAGAATCTCATAATATTACACAAATTAGAATTGATAAAAAAAACCTCATTGCAATAGGGATATCCGAGCTAGTCTGACTCAAGGAGCAGTGCCTGAGAAATTTCAACCAACATTCAATTAACCTTGCACTAATTTTCATTTCCTATTTACCAACAGCACATATTTCTATGACTTAAAAAGGAATATGTTTGCCGCTCAGCATTTAAATCGTGTTAGACAGGAGTTATGTCAGGAAATTCACACCTACGTCTGTGCAAAGCCAGGAGGGCTAGCATATGTGCTAATGGGTCTAACAGCAAGAAGAAGGTGAGAAAAATTATTCAATTACACATACCAGACGCTCCCATTCCCAACCCCCACTCCGGTTAGCACATAACACACATAAAGCAGGTCTAGAAGTCATAGAAGCAGTAATTAAACATTATGGTGTCTATGTATCAGCATATAATGCATTTATAAAGCACATTTACCAGACATACATGTACTGTATATGGAGTAAACTTGTGTACAGGGTTGAATGATCTGTGTGACAAAATCAGCCCAGTGATTAATGAAAAAAAATTGCAAAATGAATTATCTGACCCTGACTCCAAAATATATTGTAATATCCACACATTAACATTATATTTTTATATCATCAGTGTTAAAACCATACAATTTTCCTGAACATCAGAGTCCTTAAATGATCTTGTATTAATTTTCTTGATTAATTTTCTATAATAGCAGCTCTGCGAGTAGTTCTGGCTGTTATTTAAATCACAGGTTTATATTAATGCACTAATTCTAATATTATAATTGCTATAGTACCAAGTTACTCAGGGACGTGTATGACGGACGCTCCACATAATCAAAGACTAGTAATAAATGGATTAAAAAAACATGTTATTTAACAAAGAAAAGCGTATAATCATTGATATGGTGAGGTTTTCTGTAAGGAGATGTTTGTTTAGCATTTATGGGTAGGAGTCTCCTTTGTGAACATTATGTAACAGTGAGTAAATTTCCAGCCACAGGGGGAAAAATTTTCAGGACAGAGAACTTCCTGGTTTCCTGCATTTTTTGTCTTAATAACTTCAAGAGCGAGAAAGTGAGAGAGGCTGGTGAGGGTACGACTGTTTATAGCTGTTATACCTTAACTAACTGCAGTAGATTACTTGTTTTACAGACATTCCACAATATTAAATGCAACTACAAATGGATAGAAAGTATTCTTTAATAAATAAAAAATTTTAATGATAAGGAAATTGCTGTGGTATAACAGGAGCAAAACATATTGGCTAACATCATATCACCGTATTATTGATTATTTTTCCTATGACATCACACCTCAAAATAAAGTGTTTTATTTCTTTTGTATATTGTTATAATTAAATAAATAAATAAACAAACAAACACATAAATAAATAAATAAATAAATAGCTTTTCTCATGCATTTAGTAAAAATACGACTTCTTACAACTGACCACCAACACCAACAGATACACCATTTAACCTGTTTTTACACTCCATGTTGATCATAACCACACCCCCAAAGCATGTACAGTAAACCATATATTTACCCTTTGAATTAAAAAAATAATCCAGCATACCTTATAAAACTTTAATCTAATTAATGAAATGTATGCAAAATATCCAGATAAAAGAAAAACCCTACAGCAGGAAGTCAAAAGAAATCAAATTCAACAGAAATAATGAGTATCTGGCAACCCTGTGGGTGCAGATAGTTAGCAACTCACTGATACATTGACCACTGAATACAAAGTGCTGTATCAATAATTCATAATGATGGAATGCATCACTTTCGCATGGTTTATGAATACGTCATCATGTTATATGGGAGGAAATGATCAATGTACAGCGACCAATACAGCATGAGCTGAAATAAACACATACACATACATGGAGCCATTCATGGTGAAAAACATTATCAATGGACAGGAAACCTCTAAAGAGGAAAGGCTTCCTATGTTACAGGATCATAGTGCACCAAAGAACACAACAAAACCTCCAAGGAGGACTGGGAAATGGGCTGTTCTCCATAATCACCAAATGAAACCAATCATGGCGAGGCGCTGCCAAATGGCGGTGCGAATCCGACTCCAGTCAAGGGCAGCCGGAATAAAACACTCTGACCCACGGGTGCACTACACCCTCCTGCATTCAAACACTGAGAACAATAGCTGGCACTGGCCTGGTGTTAGTGTTCTGCATGGTGAATTTGTGTGTGTGCGTATGGAGTATGGAACATGAGATCAGAACTTGACTAAAAGCCAGAAATGAGGTGAATGAAATGATATCATGTAGAACTGGCAAATGGGGACGAACTCATTTATATGTGCATGTGCACATAATATAGCATATGGAGATTATTTTGCTTTAATGAGTCTTTATTGATCACATATACATTACAGCACAGTGAAATTCTTTTCTTCTCATACCCCAGCATGTCAGGAAGTTGGGGTTAGAGCGAAGGGTCAGCCATGATACAGCGCCCCTGGAGCAGAGAGGGTTAAGGGCCTTGCTCAAGGGCCCCAACAGTGGCAGCTTGGCAGTGTTGGGGCTTGAACCCCTGACCTTCCGATCAGTTACCCTAAACACTGATTGGTGTTGTTTAATTTTTTTATAACAGTATCTCTTCTGGCCATAAGGCAAACCAGAGACTTATAGTAATGCACTTGTTCTTATATGTTATCGTTTCCATAGTAACAACTTAATATGGACCTATATTACATTTTGTGGTTTCTTGGTTTCAGGTGAGGGAGCGTCTGTTTATAGCTCCTATAACATCAGTGATAAAAAGAACTAACTTTTTTTGCAGATGTTTCACAATATTAAATGTAAACATAAATGGATAAAAAGTATTACGTGTCATTCTTTAGTAAATACCAAACTGTAATTGTTGGCAAATTGCTACGGTATAAGAGTCATAAAAAACTTTCCATCTGGCCGGACCACCGTTGTTGATTATTTTCCCACAGCAGAACATCCCAGAGTGTTTAATTCCTTACTTAACCAAGTTAAAAAAAATACGCTTATTAAACAATGGCAAACCCAGATAGGTTTGGTGATCAGTGCTTGATCATCCACCCACTGACCATGACTGCAGAGCTTCAGGAAAGCCCTGAAACAATGACATTAATCATTTTTGAAGTACATAAACACTTATGAAATTGATTTTATCATTTCCCAGACCAAAGATCTTGGCAACAGTTGCTACAGCAACACTTCTGACCCTTGGCCATGGGTTTGAGAGAGCTCCTCTGCTGCGCGGCTGCGGTAGAGTGCATGTGTGTTGGAGTTTCTCCTCCCTCGAGACTGTGATTTCAAGAGCAATCATTTACTCTTATGTGTAGTAATGCATGTTGGTGGATTTTCTTGCACTCCCCGTTAAGCCATATGTCCACTACGGATGTGGTAAAATGCTGTTTCGGCAAATTGCTCTGCTTTGTAGTCTGGATGCTGAGAACGTGATTTTTTCAAAAGATGTATGAAATGAAACAGGAGACCATACAGCAGATACTGTACACGTCCTCTGGGATAATCCATTTGGAGAGCAGGGTGTCAACCACTACCACCATTTGGATTCCTTCTATAACGGTAAATTTGGCACATATATTTGGACGTTATCCGTATTGTTTCCGATTGTTCTGCCATGGAACTACAATAGGCAGTAATATCAGTTGACTGGTGATCGTACCAGCATCACTGCAGGCCTAGAAAAGCTCTAGAGGAGAACACAGAGATAATTATGTATGGAATAAAACGCTTGGGAAAGTGCCATTATAGGAAAATAATGAACGATGGGGTGGTGCGGTGCGGACTGTTGTTCCTAAATGTTTTATTCCTCTTATACCACAGTAATTTGCCAACAGTTACATGTTTTACAATGTCATGTCATACTTTTTATTCATTAATAGCTACATTTAATGCCGTGGAACATCCACGAGACAAGTTAGTTCCTGTTATCACATACTCACATACGTCATAGCAGCTATCATCACCAGCCACCAGTTATTAAGACAAAGAAATGCAGCTTACCAAGAAACCAGAAAACGTACTTTCCTGACTGTCTGGTACAAAGCTCTGACACTGGAGACTCCTTTCATAAATGTTCAATCTGATTACAGAAAGCTTCACCATATTAACAATTATATATTTTTTTTGGTTAAATAATACATTAGTCTTAGATTATGTGGAGCGTCCACCATACAAGTTCATGTGATGTAGCTGTTACTATAGAAACGAAAACGTATAATGGTGTGTTCAAGTCATGTTGGAAAGATCGTTTTTACAAGTTGAACGCACATGAACGCCACCACAAAGTCATAGGCTTAATTACGAGTGGGAACCAGGCTTAACACCATGCAAGTCCATGTGAATTAATTGTTGCTATAGAAACTATAACATATTAGAACGAGTGCATTGATATAAACCTTGTAGCTGGGACTACTGTCAGAGCACTATTTTATAAAGTATTATGGCTTTTTTTTTATTGTTACTAATATTGTTATAGTTATTAGATATATTATGTCATAGCTATTTTTGTGGTTTTAGAGCATTTCAGTGATATTTGGCAAACTTGGAACACATTCTCCCATGAAAAATACAAGGATGTTTTCCAGAAATTCTGTAACAGTATCAATACAGTTTTTCGGAATGGTCTCCATCCGAATATCAGGATTTCTGTGTATTTCAAAATCAGACCACAATATTTATCAATATTTAGTGCCTTATCTTTTAAAAAAAACTGTCTGAGAGTTCATTCAGCAAATAGTCTTCATACAAATCATTACAATGTCTGCAGTCAAGTCTGGATCTGTCGCAGTGTATTACAACAGAATGGACCAAACGCTAACCTCAGTCCTATTCAGGTTTTGACTAATGCTCTTGTGTGTTTACATGATCCAGTGTAAGGAAACTGTGGCTTCCTTAGAGGGCATGGGATGCATGTTTCCTAGTGCATTGACTCTTGGACTCTTATTTTCTCGTGGAATTCGAGAGTCTTCTGTAACAGACACCCTCGGGGGAAAACCACACACAGACACACAGTCATTCTCGACACGTTTCTCATAATGCGTAAACATGTAAGTGAGAGATAATGATATTTTCCACACTGGACCACCGTGCCTCAGGCATACAAAAGCACAAAAAAATAGTCCATAGACGATATTATCTGGCTGACTCGTTCGTCAGAAGCACTTTGGCAGTGCAGTTTTGCATTTGCAGCCTTTAAAGACTCAGAAAACAGATTACTGTCTGTGACACATTTACCCCGTGTAGTAGGTAATCCATGGGAAAAGCCCATATAAATATAGCAGCTTAACCTTTTGGGTTTCCAGGCCACATATCTGGCAACTCCAGCAACCCTGAGTGATGGCCAAATTCAATTACTTTGAGTAAAATAAACTTATTTCCCCTGTTACGTAATTGGCAAATACAGCAAATTGAGCCTAAAGTGGTGAATAAATATGAACTCAAAATGCATGACAGCATTAATGGTGTAATCTCTGAACTCCCTAGAGCAACATCGCAAGAGAGTGACAAGGGAATCGATCACAATTTGCATATTAGTGACATGAATATTAAACTAAGAGCAGAAAAACGCTCATAGAATGACAAACTAATAACTATAGAGTCATACATTGCAAAACTAGGGATTTGTTTGTTTGTTTTTCAGTTTCCATATTATACTGTATGCACATACAGTACATATGATATCAGAGCTCTGAATATAATCGAATACCTCGTAGAAATGTAATTTTTCTTTTTTTTGGTTGCTGCTATAAGGACGACCTGATATTATCTCCCAGCTAATAATCAGATCGCTAAACTTCTTTACATTAAAAAAAACCCGTCATGGATTAAATATTTGTAAGTCGCTTTGGATAAAATCATTTGCTAAATGAATAAATGTAAATGTAAAAAAAACAGCAGTGGATTGTACTGGGAAACCCACTGACCCAAAGTTTTAGGTCAATATCGATCCAATAAAAATACTCGCGCTGTACTCCATTGTCCTTGTAAATCCAATATTTCATATTCAATACTCCAGATTAAATCACATTTGAATTCCGATCTAAATGACTTTCAGTGGTTGATTACTGCAAAATCGGTGGAAATTATTTGTATATAGCAAAAAGTATCATTTAACATATCATGAGCAAATGTACCATACTTGAGCATATATCATGAGCAATATTTGACAATATTTTCATGTTTAAACATTTATTTGTCTTCCTACACCATCAAGTGCCTGACAAAATGAAATTATATAGTATTGTATATAGTATAATATACATAGAATATAGTAACATTAGACTGTATAGACTGATCGCACAAATCACCTTAATTATATTCCCCTTAATTTTATTCTTCTTATACGACAGTCATTTCCTAAATATAACATTTTTTATTAATTTAACAATGGCACATACTTTATATTTGTTTATGATTATGTTTAATTTTGTGGAATATTCATGAAACTAGTACCAATTATTACTTAGGTTATAGCACAAGCTTCTCACCAGCTTTCCTGTTTTGGAAAACCTAAAGTTACATGTATACTTACACTAAAATTTCCACGTTTACCTACACTAAAATTTCCACGTTTACCTACACTATAAGTTCCACTTTTACCTACACTAAAAGTTCCACATTTACCTACACTAAAAGTTCCATTTTTACCTACACTAAAAGTTACATGTTTACCTACACTAAAAGTTCCACGTTTACCTACACCCACCTACACTAAAATTTCCACGTTTACCTACAATAAAATTTCCACGTTTACCTACACTAAAAGGTCCATGTTTACCTACACTAAAATTTCCACGTTTACCTACACTAAAAGTTCCACATTTACCTACACTAAAATTTCCATGTTTATTTACACTAAAAGTTCCACGTTTACCTACACTAAAAGTTCCACGTTTACCTACACTAAAATTTCCACGTTTACCTACACTAAAAGTTCCACATTTACCTACACTAAAATTTCCATGTTTATTTACACTAAAAGTTCCACGTTTACCTACACTAAAAGTTCCACGTTTACCTACACTAAAATTTCCACGTTTACCTACACTAAAAGTTCCACATTTACCTACACTAAAATTTCCATGTTTACTTACACTAAAAGTTCCACGTTTACCTACACTAAAAGTTCCATGTATACTTACACTAAAATTTCCACGTTTACCTACACTAAAAGTTCCACGTTTACCTACACTAAAATTTCCACGTTTACTTACACTAAAAGTTCCACGTTTACCTACACTAAAAGTTACACGTATACTTACACTATAATTTCCACGTTTACCTACACTAAAGGTTACACATTTACCTACACTAAAAGTTCCACGTTTACCTACACTAAAAGTTCCATGTATACTTACACTAAAATTTCCACGTTTACCTACACTAAAAGTTCCACGTTTACCTACACTAAAATTTCCACGTTTACTTACACTAAAAGTTCCACGTTTACCTACACTAAAAGTTACACGTATACTTACACTATAATTTCCACGTTTACCTACACTAAAGGTTACACATTTACCTACACTAAAATTTCCACGTTTACCTACACTAAAGGTTCCACGTTTACCTACACTAAAAGTTCCATGTATACTTAGACTAAAATTTCCACGTTTACCTACACTAAAAGTTACACGTGTACCTACACTAAAAGTTCCACATTTACCTACACTAAAAGTTACATGTATACTTACACAAAAATTTCCACGTTTACCTACACTAAAAGTTCCACGTTTATCTACACTAAAATTTCCACGTTTACCTACACTAAAAGTTCCACGTTTACCTACACTAAAAGTTCCACGTTTACCGACACTAAAAGTTCCATGTATACTTACACTAAAATTTCCACGTTTACCTACACTAAAAGTTACACGTGTACCTACACT
>JANDJT010000021.1:9114443-9127775 GCA_024331685.1 Stegophilus panzeri | reverse complement strand
AACATATGCTGCCATCCAGAGCAGGACAACGCCAAACCACATTCTGCCCGGATTACAAGCGCATGGTTGCGTAAGCATAGAGTGTGGGTGCTAGCATGGCCTGCCTGCAGTCCTGACCTGTCTCTGATTGAGAATGTGTGGCGGATTATGAAGCGCAAAATAAGGCAACGAAGTGAATGAAATGCATAATGGATGAATATGGGAAAATTCCACTTGTTACACTTAAGCAACTGGTATCTTCAGCACCCAAACACTTAATAAGTGTTGTTAAAAGAAATGGACTGGGGTTGTACATTTAATATCATGGAACGTCTCCGAGACAACTTCTGACTTACGTTATAGCACCTAAAACAGTCCCTTGCCAGCCTCTTTTTTCTCTCTCTTTAACTTAACAAGACAAAAAGGTACAGCTTGTCATGTTACTAAGAAGTTCTCTGTCCTGAAGACTCTACCACAGAAAGACTGACTATTACAGCACTGACACTAGAGACTCCTTCAATAATTGTCCAATAAACATTTCCTGACAGAAAACTTCATCAGATCAATGATTAAATGTTTTTCATTGTTTTTCGTCCCTGTATAACTGTATGTGACTATAGAATCGATAACATACTGTATAACATAGAATCAGGGCATTAAAGTGCACCCATTATGTTTTTTCAAATATTACCTTTCATGTAGTGTGTTATAGAGCTGTTTGTGAATGTAAAAATATCTGCAAAGTTTCAAAAATCAAAGCGCACGACAAAATGAGTTATTTACTCCCAAAAGAAGGAAGCGATTCTGAACAGCTGAAACGAGTCCTTAGTAATTCCAGACTTTACTTCCTGTATTAACCTACATAGGTTTGTAAGAAAAAGCCCTGCCTCTGATCTTCATTGGCTGCTTGCTAACAGCGGTAGACCAATCACAACAGACTGGGACATCTGACCAATCAGAGCAGAGTATGGTCTCTGAAAGGAGGAGTTTAGAATGAATCATTTAGAACGGATCATTTAACGAGTCGTTTGTGACACTGGGGGAAAAAAAGGTAATGCTGCAGTTTAAATTATGAGCACGTTAAAGGGTTTTTTGATCTTAGATGCATGTAAATCTATTGTATGAGACTTTTAAAACAAAATTAAGCATGTTTCAAAACCATAATAGGTGTGCTTTAATATAAACCTGCAATTTTAAATACAGTCACTCGTAAAAAAATCACACGTCTAACGATTTCTTTAAACCTCTGCATCACAGAGATGCCTTTTTTCAACGCGAAAACCCGTTTTCTTAAAAAAAACAAAAACATAATTTAACTCTACAGAGAGCTATTGGGAAGAACAAAGCCTACAACATCCGCACGCTCACATAAACGAACCTGGCAGCACACTGGAGAAATAATTGGCTTTTTTTTTTTTTTAATAAAAAAATTACCATTTCATTTCATTGCCAGAAGAGAGGAAGCCAGCGTCTGTGCTTCGTCCAAGTCAACAGTCAGGAAAATGTCACACATTTATGCTGAACGTTTTTGATCAACACGGCGGCTGTGAATTGAGTAAGTGGTCCACTCACCAAGTTAAAGCCAGGAACTGGAGGATGCAGAAGAGCACGGCCAGGCCTTTGTTTTGCCACTGACAGGGTAGCAACATAGAGCACAGGGTGTTTACTCATTTCCCAGATGAATACTCAGGAAACATAAGAGTTAGGTATGTGCTGATAATCGGTTATATATAAATAACGCCAATCCCTAATAAACTCATTTAGTAGGCAATGTTTTTTCGGGCAGCGTTTGCATTCCCAAGATAACATCTGTCTCATTAGACATGTAACAGAAAGACATCAGGCTTGTGTTTGGACGCATTTCTACAAGAATTGCATTATCATAATTCTGCTTTACTAGAATTCTGGTTATGGGAAAGTTTGAGAAACAGGGCATACGTAAATTCTGGAACTGTGATTAAAAAAAAAAAAAAAAGACATAATAATGTAGGCAGTGATCATGTTATGACGAAGGAATGAATTAATCTCAAAAGTATGAATATACATAAAACAAGAATACACTAAATATACATATATACAGAACATATAAAATATACTAAAAATAATTACCCAAAATGCAGAGCAAAGTGTCAACACAAGGCACGTCTGCAAAATAAAATGGGCAAAATTATACAGTGTACAATTTGTTAAAAAAACAATAAAAAAACAACATGGATAGAAATAATGTACAGAATGTTCCTTCATACACATGGACAGTGCATCTGTGTGTGTGCGCGCGCGCACTCACGATCATGACGGCCGTCGCCAGCGCTCTCGTCTTGTCACACATCCGCTTCAGCTGATTCAACGGCCCCATCAAAAACACTGTGCTAGAACGCAAACAAAAGACTTTTTTTCTTTGCAGCCTCAAAACACTATTTAATCTTTACGTCTGCTGAACTTTAAAGCTGTCACTCTTACCTTAGGAGCGAGGCAATGTTGCCAAAGGTGTAGAAGACGGCGAACAAGATCAGTCCTTTTTTAGGAACCCAGAGCAAACACGATCCCTGGATATTCACATTGACATGCATTCATTTGATGGAGTGAGTAATCACAACAGAAGCAATATATATAATACACTCTATATGTATGTGATTATTTATACAGTATGTGTGTGTATACTGTATGTACAGTACTGTGCAAAAGTCTTAGGCACCTTATATAGAGAGAGAGAGAATTTTGTACAAATTTTGTTGTTTATTTTATGACTGCATTATCAAAATTTCCAAACCTTATTTTATGCTAAATGAAAATGTCTGTGCGTCAGTAAAGAAAGCAACACGTTATGTGACAGACCCCTTTTCATATAAAAACATAATGATGGCTGCTGCATTGAAAAAACCGTGAGCCGTGGTGGATTCTCCAAGCTTCTGAGTAAACCTTATCAGCTACTTTCCTTATAAAACTGCACACGTTGTACCTGAGACTACACCGAATATTGAATTTGTTTAGTTTATTCAGTCCGTACAAGATTCCGCCGAGTTTTTTTTGTGATCGTTGTAGCCAAAAATGCTTGATTTCGCGGCAGCTTTTTTCTACATTTCTGATTCAACTTGTGGAGATTTTTGTGCTTTTTTTGTGTGAAAAACGACTTGAATTGGTGAAATCACAATTGCAGGAAATTGTTTTGCAGTGATGTTTGTTGGTAAATGAGACCTTTTAGCTGTACTCATGTTTGACGCACGTGAATCGAATAGGGCTTTGACTGAATGCGTGTTGAGATGACGTCACATGACGTGTCTCGGCCCAAATCTGCGGTAATTGCGGTAAACTGCAGCGTTCAAACAAACACGACATTTCAGACAAAAGGCTTTCATCAGCAATCACCTACACTTTATTTTTCCCTCCATGTTGATCAGACGCACACTCCAATCTCTTCCTAGATCAGACGTATTCAACTAAACTAAAATATGGGGCCCAGCTATTGCTTACAAACGTCCAGATAAGCAACAAACATGACTGAATGGCAACAGCACGCTTACCTTTTTACACTTAACCACTAGTGATAAGTTCATGGCTATTTCATTTTGATTTCCTTTTGGTTCTGAACAGAAATAATATTTTCCCCATTCCACAACATTCCCTCTTTAGTTAGAAACTGTCTCAAATGAAATAAAAGAATTAGTTAATAAAGATATTTACACAATAACATTGATATTTACTTTGCTCATATGAAGCCAGGGTATAAATAAAACCAGAAATGTGTGACCAAAATGTTTAGCATTTTAACATTTTCGCAGCATCCTTCTCATTTTGCAGCGTGTGTGTGTGCAGAATCATAGGAAAAATACGCAAGACACGGATTTTCCTGGAATCTATCTTCAGAAACCTGCCCGATACTATATCTAAAGTCAAGTCTTCCTGTAGCCAGGTTTGCAGGAAGTGACGACTTCGGGACAGGAATCTAGGCATATTGGGAAAATGTTTACGTTTAAACGATCACACGGGATGAATACGGAAAAATAATGTTATTAATCAGTTAAGCACTTAAAACCCCCCCCAAAAACCCAAACTATTTCACTCTGAAACAACTGAGTGTTTTCGATTATGTTCAAAGACAAATAAGTTTCCGTTTCTGTTCAATGTTTTGAATCCCTGATTAAGACAGGGACATCAGTTTGACACTAACACTTTTCACTAGTGCCACAGATTCTGAACGGATGAGCTATCTAGTCTGAACTTTCCATTCTGTCCATGTGTCTTTAAACATCATGTTTTTGACATCATTTTTTTTTTTTTTGTAAACAAGCCATGTCATGTTGACAGTTCTTTAATCAGACTAAGGAGGGTAAATAAAATATAAAAACATAAGTGTGAAAACTCCTTTTCCTTTCTTAATAAGCTTTCAAACCATGCTGGTTTGTTTAGTATCCCATGTAAAACAACTTTAGACTCTGAATCAGCTTACCAGAACGGAACAGACGACTCCCAAGACAAAGCAGGCGATAAAAGCCTTGACGCGTGTTCCCCAGCCCAGCGTGGTTGCGTCTCCCGCCGCCTATAGGATAACAACAAACATACCAAGTTATCACCAAAAACATATACAGGACAATATAACATTAAATAATATGCTTTTCCATCACCCACTTAGGTCCGGATCGTTCCACAGAAAAATGAACTGTTTAACCATGTGACCTCTACATCCTGTCAAGAACCACTTAAAACATGTTCCAACCATATTTATCTAATGTATATGCAAAACATTTATCATTCTCTTGTCTCTTGTAGTGTACTTGAAGTCTTAATGACTCAGACAATGAGACACGAGTCAACAAGGGTTCAAATGTCACATCTGTAACACTGAAACTGGCCAAATCATATTAGGAATATAATACAAATATATATATTTATACACACACACATACATACATACATTTTATATATCAGTTAAGATGTTCTAAACTTCTTCAAATCAGGTTTGGAGTCTGAAGAAAGTCACTTCTTAATTTTAAACAGTTTTTCTCATGATGTCCTGTTACAGCATTCACACACGTTTCTGTTTTCACTTCTTGGAATTCTGTTTTTATAGATAAATTGTAAAACACTTTTATTTCCTTGTCCCCTTGTTTAATGAATTAAAATATAACTCGAAGTGCTTTACAGTGGGAAGCAAAACAAACAAAACAAACAAACAAAAAAAAAAACAATAGAGAAATAAAATAACAAAATACTCAAATAGTCGACTAATAATATAATAATAGTTCAGTTAGAACTTCAGATAGAAGAAAATAATAGCAATATAACATCATAAAAAGTGTAGACAAAATAGAAAGAATAAAAGGTACAAGTATCTAAAGTACTGTTAATGGAATATAGAAAAGTTATACAAAGTTCTACAATTCTGTAATATATAAAATCATGTTCAATAACTAACTAAATAACTAACTAAATTAATAAGTAAACAAACAAACAACAATAATAAAAAATGACGTTTCAATGTAGAAATGTAGATTCAGAATATTTCCTACCATATTTATTTATAGCACTTGTCCTAACTCTATTACACTACTCTAATGTGGGTTAAACACAAAAAGTGTTATTAAAACAATAATTAAATAGTAAAATAGATAAATAACTGTGCGACAGTAAAAATAATAATATTAAAAGGTATAACAAAAGGTGCGTGCAAAATAGAATAAAGAAGCTATAATTAAAATGATATAAAAAGAAATACAGGATAAAACTATAAAAGGCTACATAAAATATGTACAATAAAAAATAAATAAAAACAATTTTAAGCCAACACTGAAGTAAAAGCAAGGCAAATGATAAACGCTAATTAAATGCTACCGTGCAAAAAAATGTTTTAGCTGATTTATTGATATAATTATGGATAGATGAAGCCTGATGAATGACTGAATTAATTTGAATAAAATATTATTATAGTATAGAGTTAATCTGTGTGGTCAGTAAACACACAAAACCACAAGCCCTCTCATTAGGAGATCTAGATAACTCCGATCATGTAACACATGATATTTTATAAACAGAACACAGTTAATGAACACTAGTTAATGACTACTAGATAAACTAGTAAACAGCTCTTAGTGACAGCTCGAAGTTATCACGGCCTGTGCGAAATAAAGTGTGAAATGAAATAAAGTGTAAAGTGTAAATTATTTCTCCTTTGGTACCTGCAGCACGTTCAGGTCGTCATTTCCGTCCTGACCGCTCAGAACTTTCTTTAATTTATCCATCACGCTTGTAAATAAATTACTTTTATACAGTTTAATGTAATCTCCCTCACTCGGATAAAAATTACGACCGAGTTTCTCTTCTTCCTGTTTGCATGAGCAACAGGTGAACGAGACAGAACTTCCGCCTGTAGCCTCAGCAACGACTGGCGTGACGTCATTACGTACGAGCCATGAAGTTCTCGCGTAACGCGCGCGCCTATAAATCCCATTTAAATAGGCTAAATAAATAAATATATACTTAAAAGATTTAATTAAATTTAAGTAAATATGTTAATATCCGAATTATTCATGCAAAAATATTCTCAAATGTCACCATTTAGAAAATATCTTGTACATGTTCTGTTTACAAAATAAAATGTGTTTATAATTTAACAAAAAAAAAAAAAACAACAACCCACCTCTCTAAATAGTCCATGTACATAGCCTAAGGCAATAGCCTTAGTACATAGAAATTCCTGAAAAACAATAGTAATCCCATATTACACTACATGGTCAAAAGTATGTGGACACCTGACCATCACACCCACATGTGCTTGTTAACTGCTGAATATTTCCCCTCAAACCTAAACTGGATTAAAATGTAGATTCAAAATATTGTTTACATGCTGCTGCAATTTAAAAAATTTTTTTTACTTTACCAAGTTAATTAACACAAAGACTGGCGCAACATGCAACACATGTTAATATGGAATAGCTTTTCCTTCAGATTTTTCTTTCAAACAGCAGAATCTTTGGGGTAAATTTGCATGCAGACTTTTACACACAGATATTTTATTGGCATTCAGTTTAAATGGCTTCCCACAGATGACAGACAGGATATCAAAAGAAGTGTATTAACATGAAGTGGGTCCTAATTTTGAATCTCCTACAAGACTTTTGTGGCTAAATAGAAACCTTTTGATGTAATTTGTAGTTTCATTGAAAGTACTGAGCTTCAGATTAAACCCACTGAACTATTTTATGAAGTAAAACAGTGAAACGAATTGGAAGGGTATACAGACAACATTGTGGAATGTCTGGAGTCTGGACCTGCCGATGTCTCCTCAGAGTTTTAGAGCTTAATTCAAGTCAGTTTGGCTTATAACCGTAGTAACTAAATAACAACTTTTATTAGACGTCTATAGTGGAGCTGTTGACAGTTGATCTGCAGGCTTTACTGAAGTCTTGTGCAATCCCATTACACATTATTTATTTCAACAGATTCAAATCCCTTGATCTGTAGATGGACAGTCCAATTTCTTCATTGGTGGTAGTGAAGCATTAGGGCACTTTGACACGAGCGGATGTCCAATACAGAGGTTCGGGCATGGCCATGCGCTTATGACATATCGAGCAAGTCTTCTTCATCCACAACCACTCCTGTATACACTGAAACAGAAAGAACACAATGAGTAATAAATGTAGAGCAGATAGGTGATATTTGTACAGTCTATAGCATGGTTCTGGGTTAGCTCTGTCTAAACTGGACTTATATTTAGTTATACAAGTCATAACAGATCAAGACAATTGGACCAGATTCAAGTTTATTCAATTATATTGTGATATGGTTAGTGATTCAGGTTTAGCACCAGTTATTAATTAATTTGGTGTATTTTGGTGTATTTTTGTTGTTCCAGTAAAAAGTTAGTGCTTGTATGTCTCAGGTACAGCACAGTCCATCCATACATCCAATTTCCATATGGTTTATCCTACACAGGGTCGCAGGGAACAAGGCAGGGTGTGCCAACCCATTACAGGGCACAACTGCACACATAAGGACAATTTAGAGATGCCAATCAGCCTACAGCACATGTCGTTGGACTGGGGGAGGAAACCCCAGAAGCACAGGGAGAACATGCAAACTCTGCGCACACAGGACAGTGGTGGGATTCGAACCACCAACCCGGAGGTGCGAGGCAAAGGTGCTCCCGTGCCCCCTGGACGAAAATAAATAATAACCATCAGGTTATGTTGAAACAAAACAAAAAGCACAAGCTTCTTTTCACACTCACCATTTTCCTGTAATGTTCAATGTCATATTAATGAGAAATCCAAGAGAAAGCACCATACAGTAGGTACATGAGCCAAGTTAAGGCAGAGACTCATCTCGGCTAGTTAGCATTCTACATGATTATGTTGAAGGTGCTGTTAGCATGACAGATGAAGCTTTGGAAGCTGATATGTTTGCATGGAGAGTACAGATGAGGAGGTGAGAGAGTTGGAGTGACTAAAGCACTAAAGCGCATCTGCATCGCTCTCTTTAGCTTGAGATGAAGCGAGGGCTATATCTCACTGCACCACTGCAGTTAACCAAACTGTGAAGTGAAAAAAGACCAACATGTTGATGAAAGGCGTTTAAACTAAAAAGAGACAAATCAGAATCTCTTTAATAAATAAAGATGGGATGTCATTGAAGATAATGTGTTAATGATAAAGATTCATATGAAAGACGTTATGTGTCTGTACTTTATTCCTATACCCCTGTACCTATAAGTATCTTTTTTGGAGATTATTATTATTTCTTTGCTGAAAATTAATGCTTAATCTTATTAATCATATTCAATTACACTTCCATAAAAAAACTCCAATCCTTTATTCCTTACATTTTCATTTACACTCAAGTATTCATTGCAAATCTCAAGGCATGACTATATATTTTTCACTATATTGTTTAGTATATATAGTTAACATTTTGCTGGTTATGCTGTCTTTATTTATTATTATATTATTGCATTATTATTGTTGCATCATACCACAACCAAAAACTTTTTTTTGTACAATTTTCTATGTTCATTGAAAAGCAGAAGTCTCCTACCTCACTGTGGAAGTTGTGTGAACAGTGCATTCCCAGATGGTTCCTCCTCTTCTGCACAGATCATCATGGCAAATCAGACACATGCTGTCTGCGTCACTCCTGGTCATGTTCATGCTTCTTCTTTCTCCTACAAGAAAAGCACTACATCTACAGTATATTTATCACATGGCAGCAACACCTATAGAGTTTAGTGAAAGGAGTTCTGATTCTTTTCAGTGAGTCAAATCAGAGTCGACTCCTTGACATCGGCTCACTGACATTCTTTTGCAATTGTTCTTCTTTATTTGAAATTGCTCTCTTGATTACTGATCACTTTCCATACTCCTGTCTACATACAATAGGTATCCATCTTCAAAAAGCACCTCTGCTTCATACACACAGATGACTCACTAGTGATATAACGTTGCGGCTTCTGAAGCGTCTCCGCTTTTCTGGGACATGTAGTAAGTTTGGGATGGCAGATGGCCATCTCTCAAGCTTGGATTCGTTCTCTTCATCTTGGTTTCGGTTGTGCTGAGAGGGAAGACCTTGCTTCCTTGCTTCACCATCTTTGAGCCTGTGCCTCATGCCAACTGGGCTTGGAGCCATGGTGGTCATGTGCAGGTGAGTCAGATGAGTCAAATGAGGCAAATGCATAGGACTCAGCTGGGTCTGAGAGATACAAGGGAAAACAAAGATTCCAGTAAACTATTTGACTAGAAAATGTAACTATTTGGAAAAAAAACCCAAACCTGTTATTTTAATTGAAGTTCTGTTGCACCACATAATTTTAAACATGGATTGACACATCACAGATTTAAACCAAAAATACAAGACAGATTACAGTAATATAATATGTATACAGTGAGGTCTAATAGTCTGACGACACTGAACATTTCAATATTCAAGATTCCACACTATTTCTAGGCCCCTATTTAAATGTTAGCAAATGTGTGATATTGACAATCTTAACTGCTTTGTACGAAAAGGTCAGATTTTCCTCATGCCCAATCTCTTTTATCGAATCACATGTTCCTTCAACACACCGATTGATTTGATCTAAAATAGATCATCAGGTTTTACACAAACATGTGGAGTCCTCGCTAGCTCGAGTGTACACTGTCATTAAAGCAAAACGAGAACAATACTGAGAAACTCTGAAATTCATGTAAATATTTAATATAAATATTCTACTTTTCACCCAGGTTGTTGGTGATAATCTCAAGTGTAACGAAAACGTTTGCATTAAATTGAAAAAGAATGCAAAACAGAATCTGAGGCTAGTGTTCTCAGACTTTTGGAGCCCGCTGTACATATATAATATAATAATAATAATTGTAGACATAACCTATGTAAACTTTTGGAGACAATTTAAAAAAAAAATTTTACCATAATTTTTCATTTCGGAATATTAAACCTGCTTTGCACAGTGTTCCTGATGTAGGCCTCGAGCAATGAAGATTTAAAGATTAAAGGTTTAAACCTGTAATGGAGCAACAGGTTTACCATGAAACTTAAACCAGTGTTCAATGATTCCTGACCTGAAATTCAATCCTGATTACGATTCTTTTTTTTTTTTAAATCACGGTTTAGGTTTTGGTTCAACTGGATAAATAGATAAACTTTGATTCCACCAGGGTTAAAGTTACTTTTTGTTGTTGTTGTTGTTGGTACAAAAATCGATGGCAAAATCGATTTATCAACTGCTATTTAAACAGAAAAATATACACAAGACACATTTAAAAATATACACAGGAAATATTCCATTATAGGAAATATTCAATAAATCTGAATCAGTATGCGTGTATTTAAAGTACAGTATAATACAATATAAACAGGACTCCACAGAAAGCTCTGTGTTTATTCTGAGGATGAATTTAACCCAGGATAAACTCAAAGACAAATATGTAACATGTAATAAGAACCTTAATTTGCTTTTTGATGTAACATCAGGATTAAAGTACAATCTATTGTAGACAGACAGAAACACATTCTGCTGCATGGTTAATAACTCATTAATGTTATTTCAAGGGTATAATAGATAGATCGAAAAATTGCATGAAATAGCAAAAAGAAAATAGCAATTCATAGTGATGAATTTTGCTCTACAGTTACGTATAGAAATATTTATGAGATTGCTTAATGTCAAGTGAAAACAAAAGTATAACACGCAAATACTTCCTAGTATATCCACTATAGCTGCTAACCGGACACGGAAGGGACCCTCTGCAATTGGCCAGTGAAACACTTGGCCTGAGGATATCCAACCCGCTTTTTTCCCTCTTGGTCTCCATCTCCTTTTCATCATCCTCATCCTCTGTGCTCTCCTGCTCTCTTTCTTCAGCAGGCCACTCTGTGAAAAGTTCCTCCTCCTCTTCCTCTTTCTCCATGATCATTCAGAAATAGTTCCAGACATTCTAGATTTCCTCAAACGGATGTAAGAAGTACAAGCAGGAAAAGGTGGGTCACTCAGGCTTGGTCTCTACCTGCTCGTCTCTGGAGCGCCTTATTAAGACCCTGTAATGAGATCCCCCTGGCTCTCCTCAGCCATCTGTCTGCTTTGTGGCTCTAAGCCTAATGCAGCAGCACACAGTACACAAGAGCAGCGCAGGCTCAACTGGCTGCTTGTGAATCCCTAAATAATCTGTTTATCAGGAAGAGGTGGGAAGAGGAGAGAAGGGTGAAAAGGGAGGGAGAAAGTCTCAAATCCATCTCAAAGCAGCTAGTGTAGCTCAAGTCGCAATGCTTCTGGAAACCCGATGCTTCTAGAAACTCGATGTAGAGTATATTCTAGTTTTGTGATCTGCTGCAGCTGAAAACATCAAGTCAACAACAAACAATTAGTGCCAAAGACAGCACCTATTTCCTGTTCATTACACCCCCCCAAACTTTATGGTCACAGTAAACTGGGCTGTTAGTCACCCTGTTAACTTGTTAACATTACTACAGTTAATTTTACTTACTGCAGCTTTAATGTTAATTTGCAGCGCTGGACTGAGCCCTGATAAAGGATTAAGTAAACTGTAGATGTTGTTTATAATTCATGGCTTTTGGATGGTGCTTGAGAAATGAAAATGAAAAATGCCTCTATTTTACAATTTACTTACCAAAAGTTACAATAAGGAGGTTTAATCCATTTCTATGCAACCTAGTTTTTGTTGGGTCAAATCGAAACTTTGCCTCACTTAATAATAGCATAAAATAATAGCATAATAGCAATAATAGCAGCTTAATAATAGCATCAAACCCTTTAAAACGGATGGAATAGAGATGGGAAAATGCTTTACACTTCACCTCAAGATGGCACCATTTAACTTTACTGCATTGCACTGAATGATTCAGGCAGTGTTATAAGAGATATGTGCAAATCTCAATCTATAGACATACAAATCATTTATTTTGTGAATCATCAACTGTACAAACTTCTATTAAAAATATGCTGTACACAAAGTCCAAGTCTTTATGCAAAAGTGCAACATTTTTCTCTCTTTGGTCATCTTTTCGGATCTATATTGAGTCCAATAACAATCTCACAGAATTCGTTTCTCAGAATCCCGACAAAGTCTACACAGATGATATTGACTGATGTTTTCTGGGAGCCGGGGCGCTGCTTTTTGACCCAGTCCATTAGCACGGTGTAGGACTGGAGCGTCATGCTCTTTATGGACTGTGTGAGATGCGACAGGACATACCTGGTGTCTTCAGTGAGGTTTATACCGGCCATAAAGAAACCAGCTGATGGATATCACAACATGCACATAAGATAAGAATACACAGTGTTGGTGAAGTCAAGGCCAAAGCAGCACACAAGACAAGATCAAATGAGAAATACTGAGGAATTTTAAAAATAGCAACGGTTACTGCACGCTTGTATGTTAACATGGCAAAAGGCTTGGGTCCAGAGCCATGGTTCTCAAAGTTTGGTCTGGAAAGCATAGCCAAGTCGATCTGCGATTTTTACATTTTGTTATGGCGATGGAAATCACGATACCAAAACCCACCGTTATCAAAGTTATATTTGTTTTATAAACCCAACATTTTCAGTTATACAGTCCCCTCCGAAACTATTGGAATGGCAAAGCCAATTGAAGACATTTGGGGTTAAGATCAAAAAATGAATATGAGAAGAATTTTTCATATTCAGCATTTATTTTCTGGTATTTACAATGGGGCAATTAAGTTTTGGGCACGTCAACATTTTTTTCAGTAAATATATTTTCAATGAGACTATTCACATGAAATTTTCATCAGACATCAGTATTAACTTAAGAAATCTGGAAATATAAAGAATTCACAACATTAAAGTCCATAAATAAAGTTATGTGTAATAAAGTGGAATGACAC
>JANDJT010000021.1:9092419-9114343 GCA_024331685.1 Stegophilus panzeri | reverse complement strand
TGTGCAAATTAATATCAGCTGGGTTAGTAAATTGATGGTCTATAAAAAGGCTTTTCGTTACCAAAGTGTCACACAAGTAACATCTCATGATGTGTAAAAGCAAAGCGCTATCTCAATACCTTCACAACCTTATTGTTGCGAAACATATTGATGGAATCGGACACAGGCGTATTTCAAAACTTCTGAATCTTCCAGTAAGCGTGAATAGCCTCATTGGAATTATATTTACTGAAAAAATGTTGACGCATCCAATACTTATTTCCCCCACTGTATATGTAGATGTGTTAAATGACATAGAACATAGCACATTTTGTATTAGACCACCCGATTTGTAGGTGAGCAAAAATATTGGAACGTGTGACTGACAGGCCTTTCTTGCTAAACAAGTGTGTCCTGTTTGTTTTGATTGACTGTCTAAACAATAAATAGCTCTGAACATCTACTCTTAGTTTTAGCCTTCAGTTTCGCCTGTGAAGACTGCATTTGTTTGACATGAAGATCAGAGAGCTGTCTATGGGAGCAAAGCAAGCCATTTTGAAGCTGAGAAAAAAAGGGAAAGTCCATCAGAGGTAATAGTACTGAGCAACAGACACTGAATGAACATTGTGAGAGCTGTGAAGAAAAACCCAAAAACGACAGTCAGTGACATCACCAATCTCCACAGGGCAGGGGTGATTGTATCACAAAAGCATCACAACACAAGAAACTAACAATTTGGTGATGTCAATGAGTCACAGGCTTGATGCAGTTATTGCAAGCAAGGGATATGGAACCAAATATTACATGTTATTAACTTTAGTTTAATTCAAGGAATATTTGTTCCTATACTATTGCTCGCCTAAAAATTGGGTGGTCTGATACAAAAGGTTCTATGTTTTATGTTGTTTAACACATCTCGAAGTAAATACCAGGAAATAAAAACTGAGAATCATAGACTCTTGTCTCATATCCATCTTTTGATCTCAAACCCAAATGTCTTTGGTGTATAGAACAAACAAATTATATGGCCTTGCCGTTCCAATATTTTCGGAGTAGACTGTATTTATTATCCAGATTTTATAGTAATTAGTACCAAAATATTACTGTACACATTTAAATAGTGAGTTTTCACATTCAAATAACTGGATTTTTTTTGTGTGTGAAATGAATCTGTACACAGGAGCTTGACTGTCAGAATTTGGAGACCTCCTGCTTTACAGTTTTTGTTTCCATTTATAGAACTTGCAATGTTGCAGCTTCATTTTGAAAGGCATCTGGTATTTCCAGTTTATAATTTGTATCTGAAAGCAAAGTTCCTGGTATCCTGACACTAAACACTAACACATAGGCCTACAACTTTGATCAAATTAAATAGAATTACATCAGAATATTTTGTTAAAACACACATACAACAACATTTAATTACAGAGGGTTTTTTTTTCAATACGACATGCAGACAAAAAAAGTATGAAGAAATGCATCAGAAACTAGAGGTTTCCTGTTAGTCCAAATCTGTATGAGTATGTAAACTGCAGCCAAATTAAGCTCAATGATATTTCATTATTATTCGTTATTCATCAAGATAAGCAGAGTTTTTGATTTTTGAAAGAATGCCTGTTTATGCTTCTGAAAATGATTTTTGGGTTACTTTTTCTGTGCTTTAATACATTTTTATGTAAAATAAACATGAAATAATATCTTACCTGGTCTTCCGATCTCCTTCTTATGCTCCAGATACGAAATGACCAGGTTCGGGTCGGACTCATTGGCCCACCAGTAATCCCACGCTAGCCAAAGTTCCTCATGCTTGGACCCAGACGGATCAGCATAGGAGAGAATCACCTGATAACCGTGAGTCCAACATGCGTTCAGAGAAGGAGTTTCCTGAGAACACCCAGCTAAGTGAGGAGGTCAATAAATTCACACATTTTGGTACTTTGCTTATAGAAAATACAGCTGCTTACTGATTTGGGGCAGAGTTTTTTGCCAAAGAGTTGTATCAAAAAGTCAATGAGGTTGTTGTGCTGCACAGGGTTCATATCATTAAAAGCAGACAGTGAGATGATCACGACTTCGTTAGTGTGATGCTCTAACCAGTGCGCAACATCAGTGAGCACCTCCTGAAAAAGTATCATTTATTGGGGAGTTAGGTGTAAAGCATTCGTAAAGTGCTTTATTCCACCTATATCAAAGAAATAAATAAAAAACATTTAAAATCAGTTTAAAAATTATTAATGAAACACGTATTTTTACTTCATTTGTAGTTACCTTTAATGTTGGGGAATGTCAGCTAAACAAGTTCGTTCCTGTTATCACTTGTAAAACAGTTGTTCCCTCACTAGCCTCTCATTTCTTTTTCTTTAAGTTGATACAAAAACGTAGCTTGTCATGTTACAACAAAGCACAAACTCCTCTGTCCTGAAAACTTCAAAAACATTACAACTTTACCTCTGATTGTTACAAAACACTGACAGTGGAGACTCCTTCCAAAATGCTAAAAAAGCATCTCACAGAAAAATTGTTAAATATCTTTTTTTGTTTGTTTATTATTAGTCTTAGATTATATTGAGTGTCTGCCATGTTGCGACCGAGTTATTACTACATAAATAATAACATACTAGAATGAGCGTATTGATATAAACTTGTGATTTGCCTTTCAGTTGGAACTACTTTCAGGACTGCTGTTACAGAAAATTAATCAACACCTTCTGACTAATCAGATTTGAGAATTCAGTTCAGCGCTGTGGTATAATGGCTAACGTTATCAGACTGGGTAATGGCGACATTCACCTTTACAGTAAGTAGAGAGTATATTCCATGCGCAAAGTAAAACACCCAGCTTGAATCTTCCCTCTTGTGGGCGATCCTTAGGTCGAGAAATCGAATTCCTGAGTCCAGCTGTCTGGAAATCGACAGCTCCTGAAAAGAAGGAAGAAAAGTGGTGTATTTTATTTTCCTTGTCGCTGAGGTGGTATTGGCAAGCTTTTTTACAATTAGTATGTACACTACATGACCAAAAGTAAGTGGACACCTAACCATCACACCCATATGTGGTTCTTCCCCAAACTGTTACCGCGAAGTTTGAAATACAGAATTCTATAGGATGTCTTTGTGTGCTGTAGATTTACAATTTCCCTTCACTGGAACTAAGACGCCCAAACCTGTTCCAGCATGACAATACATCTGTACACAAAGTGAGCTCCATGAAGACATGGTGTGTAAAGGTTGGAGTGGAAGAACTCAAGTGGCCTGCACAGAGCCCTGACCCCCACAACCCCACTGAACCCCTTTGGGATGAACTGGAACTGGAGCCTCCTCACCGGACATCAGTACCTGACCTCAACCTCACTAATGCTCTTGTGGCTGAATGAGCACAAATTCCCACAGCCACTGTCGTGGAAACAATCTTTCCAGCCTAACTTAAAAAAAATTCAGAGACAGAGGGTTTGTAGATGTCAAAAATAATCAAACTTTATTGAAACAATAAAGTGAGTCTGCAGAAAGTCTGAATTATACATACACAAACATGTCGTTATATACTTTTCTGAAGCAGTAAAATTATCCCTAGGCATGGCATTCACCTTTTATTGCTAAAAACAAACCAATCTCTATTGCCTTAATTAATTATTCATTTCTTTATGATACCTTAAATGTATGGCGCATGCGTTGTCAGTTGGATTTTCTTAAATGTTTTATTGGGAGAAGGTCATTTTTTGCAGCGCATGCAGCCTTGCGTTGAATTTTCTGAAAAGTTTTTTACTTTGTCCCAAGATTCACCCTTATAACTTAATGATTTTCTGGCTTTAGTCCCAGCCTGGTACACTTCATCCTGGAAGTCTTATCTGTTATTTTGACACTGGTTTGCAAGCTTAAAGGATTTTTATTGGAAACACAGTTCTGGTGAATGTCTAATTGCTAATTTATTGCAATAGAGTAAAGCTGCTTTAGACAAAACACAAGGTTTTTCTAATTCAGTTTACACAGGACATACAGGCGATACAGAAAACACCTGCTGTGCAGTAAAGCATAGACGTCTTCTAGCTCAGTACACACTTAGAATATAACTTGATTAAAAGGTTTTCTACGGTTTTAGATTATGCTTCTAAATACTGATTATAGACATAGATTATGTTTGTTAACTACTATTGATTATTAGATTATGCTTCTAAGTAATAAGTCTAAACGTTACACTTTATCAATATCAGTAGTTCTCAACCTTTTGTGAGCTCTGGACCTCTAGCATATTTCGAACAATCCACAAGGACCCCCTCACTCCACAACAATTATAGGCTATATAATTTAACAGTCATTTCTATATATGCTACTATATTTTATTAATATATAACATTAATAATATTAACATTGGACATTTAAAATTGAATCAAAACATTTCAAGATTTTATTTATTTTACATTTTATTGTTGGTGTGACATTTAATTTGACTCTCTGAATTATCTGTTCTTTATTTTATCCGTCAACGCAACACTTGAACTTGTGTACCACTAACAGTTTTTTTTTTTGTGCAAATTATCATTTCATTTGCAAATAAATTAAAAATAAATCCATTAATGGACGATCGTCAGCTCAGCTAACGTGATATTTGTGAATGCATGCTAATAACCATATTGGTTAATTTTAAAACATATCTTAAATTGTTCTTATATATGAAGGCCGTATGATATATTTTAATATATTTTTATATGGACCACCTGCAATTACGCTGAGGACCCCCGCTTGAGAAACACTGTTCTATACCACGCTACAGAATCTAGTGGAAAGCGTTCCCGGAAGAGTGGAGCTTATTATAAGAGCAAAGGGGACTAAATCTGGAATGGGATGTTCAACAAGCACATATGGAAGTGATGGTCAGGTGTAGACATACTTTTGGCCATATAGTGTATCTTTTACCTGGGAAGCTGCATGTGGTGTATGATTAATTCACTTTTTGCCCAATTTTGGTCCAATTATGTGTTTTTAAGATACCCGATATTTACATTTCCAGCTGAAGAATACACACTAAAGGGGTAAAAGATGTACTCTTGATGGTACCACGGTATCAACAGGCAAAGTACAGTTTGGTACTTTTTTCTCTGAGAGTGCACATATCTTTTTCTTTTTTTTTTTTTACCTGAGTGGTGGCCCACTTCTTTATACATGGCCGGATGACACAGGGTATGATGTGGTCCAGCGCGGTCAGTATCCTGGGCTGTGAAGGCAGGACTGCACTGTGCTGGTCCAGACAGTATGTCATGGTATCATGACTGCCTGAAAGAAAACAGCTTCCTGTTTAAAAACCATTAGCAATAAATAAGCAGCATTATGATGGATCAGGATGTCCTATACCGGGTATCGCCAGATCCCACAGAGGAACATCGTGGAGCTGAGGAGGAAGTTGAGACATCCAGTCTGCACATCTGGAATCCAGCAGAGAGCTCCACCCATCAGCCATGCTCTAATTCACACCCCAAAATCGTAACCTTCAATGATTTCGCTTCAATAAACGAAATCAAACTGAGAAGCAAGCTGTGTGTGTGTGTCTGTGTGCACACAGATGAAGGAAGCTAAACAGCTACCCGGATGAAGGAAGTTAAACAGCACCGCAGTCACATGAACTTCCATGTACTTCCTTAAAAATACACCACCGTGCTAAGAAAACAGAAGCGTGTGCGCGACTGTAGTTTGCGTCTTAAACCCGCATTCTCCCGCAATCATTTTTGCGCGCGCCCGCCCCGCGATATTCCCAAAAGTGAATTTTGGCGATTTTAGTTCCTAAAACGAAACTAAATTTAAACTAAAGCAACCTTGGTCAGGATAAAATCTTTATTAAAAATGAATGAATGCGGTGAACCCCCGCACGACAGTTAAAAAAAACCGCAATTTTGTCCTGATGCAACGTCTTTAGTATGAAGAAGCGTTCAGATATGTTACCTTTTGTGTTTGCCCGATTGTAGAACGAGTCAGAGAGAGAGAGAGAGAGAGAGTTGGTCTTGTCCCTGCTCCTAGTGACATCCCAAATACAAAATATAGCACATGAAACTTTAATGAAAAGTTTAATTACAATTTTAATACAAGTATTTCACCAATCAACAAACAGTGATTAAGGTTGATGCATGTGTTCATCTGCAATTAATTTGTTTCATACCCTGGATGTCTTTCACCAGATAATCAGAAACGGTTAATCTTATAGGCTACATCAACAATAAAATAATTAAAAATAAAAGGGAGGAGGCATGGTGCCGCTGCAGATAGCACTGCAGTCTCACAGCTCCAGGGTCCCTGGTTCGTTCCTGAGCTCGCCGTGTCCATGACTCCCTCTGGGTTCCTACCACCTCCCAAAAACATGTAGGTTGGTAGGTGGATTCACTAAATAGCCCCAAATCCTGAATGAGTGCCTGGATGTGTGTGAGTGCACTGGCTTGCCATCCACAAGGTATTCCCATCTAATGTCCGGTGTTCCCAGAATATCACCAATATCGTGACCCATTAAAAACAGGCTACTGTAGATGTATGAATGGAAAACACAGTGGACGACATTATTGTATTCCATGACTGCAGGGTCTAAACATTTTGGATCGCATTTAAACATCTATAATTTCATATACACGTGATGATAAATCACTTTCATTACTTTGCAAAATGATTTTGTTTTTGTCATGAGGTATCAGGATTTTTTAATCAACATAACTGTCAACATGTTAATTATCATTACATTCACTAATTATTATTCTATTCTTATTATCACTGATCACAAACTCAACTCAAGCGTTTTTGCCAACTGATTCAGTCATGAAGGCTTTAATTCCCTTTTAAAGTACTGAAATGGGATGACTTTGGATATTGTGTTCTAGCTGGACAAAAATGCTGTTTAATTCAAGTCAAGTCTATTGAATTTAGTTCATTATTAGATCAATATGTCAGTTGCTGAACTGTTAATCGAACATAATTAGCACAGTCTTCATGTAATTCACTATATCCAGAGGTGCTCTTCAGCCAGAGAACAAATAGGGAGGAATTCCCTTTACTCCTAAACCAGTGACCTGGAAGAAAACAAAGCATATACAAAACATATATATTTAAAAAAAAAACATGTACATCACTAACCAAGCGTAGTTCTATATGTACGTTACACACTGGAATACACACTAGCTTTATTTCAAGGCAAGTTTTTAAAAAGCAGGATGGTCCTGCAAGAAGAAAACTAGCATATGCATTATTATGGAGAAAGTGGAATGAAACTGGAATTTAAAAAAAATACTTAATCAATATCAGGAATAAAACACTTGAATATGTGACTATATCGAATCAAGATGTATAAACGATCATACAAAATCCATATATTGCATTTATGTATCTGCTGTACAGTATCTCTGCATTATTTATACCACAGCACTGTAACTCAAATCACAGGTTTATATTAATGTGCTCGGTGTAATACTTCAAGTTACTTAAGAAATTACACAGGGATTTGTACGACAGACACGCCACACTTATCCGATTATTGGAATGGCGACTATTTCTGCAATGAGACGTTTATTTAGCCTTTATGAAAGGAGTCTCCAGTTTTGCCACTTTGTAACAGTCTTTGTAAAAGTCTTCCACAAAATTAAATATAACTATAAATGGATAAAAAGTACTATGTATATGGTGGTCAATAATAAATAAAAAAATGTCATCATTGGCAAACTGCTGTGATATAAGAGGAATAAAACTCATCAGGGCCGCTGATTATTTTCCTATACTTTTCCTATCCTTGTCAGTTGGTGCTCGCTGGGCAACGTGGCATGATAATAAAAATTTTCAATATTTTGCTTTATGTTACTTGGAACTGAAAAATGTCCTGGACCACAAATTTATTCCACAAGAGCATAATGCATACCTTAAAAATGCAGCCAGCTTGGGGCTGTTTGGCGAGCGATTCCTCATCCATGCCTTTATAAGCGGAGGTGACGTATAGATCAGTGTAGTTTTTCCCTCCGAAACAGCATGAGGTGATTTTAGCGACGGGCAGCTTCACTGTCTGCAACCTGGTCCCTAAGATGAGGAACATTTTTCAGAAGTCCTCAAAAGTGCAACAGTAGCTTAACAGAAAAGGTAGTTACTGAGGTATACACACCTGTCTGAGGGTCGATGCGCACCACTCTGCCTCCGTTGTAGCAGGCAAGCCATATTTTACCTTCGGCGTCAATGCACAAGCCATCAGGAATGCCTTCGTCTTTCTCAAGCCTGTACACCATTCTGCGATTAGCTTAGGGCAAAAACACACACACTTACACACTTACATGCTGGGATTCAGTTCGATTGTTTTGCAGATTTTGTCTGAATTTCTGAAAAAAGTCAGCATAAGAAGGAATCTGGATTTCCTTCAACTGTTGATGTAAAAATCTGTAGGAAAAAATCTGTAGGAAAAAAAAGAGGTAAAGATGTATTTAGTTTATGACTCCAGCTTGAGCAAAATTAAATATCTAGTAAAAAATGTGGAATAAAATGTTCGATCTTAAGAAAATCTTGAAAATAATTGTTTCCTTTTTGTCCTATTTTTTGGTGTATATATATACATATATATAGTTACTCTATTTTTTTTTCCTTTTACCATACATATATTCAACCCAGAACCAGCAGGCTGAAGAACAGTTTCTACCTGCAGGCCATCAGGATCCTGAATAAACTGTAATCCAGTCATTACTCCTTCTTCCACTGTTTCACTCATGCCTCCACTACCTCACTGACAGCTCAAGGACACTCATGGGCAACCTCTTCACATGTTTCTGTCACTTTTGGGCATGTTGCAATATTTCTAAGGTTACTATTACCACTTTACTGCTGCTAAGGACTAAGTCCTGTCTCTGTACAATATACACCAATCAGCCATAACAATAAAACCACTGGCAGGTGAAGTGAATAATGTTGATTATCTGGTTACAGTGGCACCTGTCCAGGGGTGGGATATATTAGGTAGCAAGTGAACAGTCAGTTCTTGAAGTTGATGTGTTGGAAGCAGGAAAAATGGGCAAGCGTAAGGCTCACTGATGCATGTGGGGAGCAAATGCTAGCTTGTCTGGTCCAATCTCACAGAAAATCTGCTGTAGCACAAACTGGTGAAAAACTTAATGCCTGCTATGACAGAAAGGTGTCAGAACACACAGTGCATCGCAGCTTGCATCGTATGGGGCGAAAAGCACCTACAACAGGCATGTGAGCATTAGAACTGGACCATAGAGCAATGGAAGAAGGTGGCCTGGTCTGATGAATCACGTTTTCTTTTATATCATGTGGACGGCCGGGTGCGTCGCTTACCTGGGAAAGAGATGGCACTATGGGAAGAAAGCAAACTGGCGGAGGCAGTGTGATGCTCTGGGCAATGTTCTTGGGTCCTGGCATTCATGTGGATGCTACTTTGACACGTCCCACCTACTTAAACATTGTTACAAACCAAATACACCCCTTAATGCCAACGGTATTCCCTAATCACAGTGACCTCTTTCAGCAGGATAATCTGCCATTCCCCACAGCAAAAATTGTTCAGGAAGGGTTTGAGGAACATGACAAAGAGTTCAAGGTGTTGACTTGGCCTCCAAATTCCCCAGATCTCAATCTGATCGAGCATCTGTTGGATGTGCTGGACAATCAAGTCCGATCCATGGAGGCCCCACCTCACAACATACAGGACTTAAAGGAACTGCTACTAACGTCTTAGTGCCAGATACCACAGCACACCTTCAGAGATCTTGTGGAGGCACAAGGAGGACCTACACAATATTAGGCAGGTGGTTTTAATGTTATAGCTGATCAATGTATATTGATTATATTTATTACACAATACACAAACTACAATACCTAATTTAACTGTTAATCTATTTATTTATTTTTTTACATTTTTTATTTTTAAATGCTATTTTGTCCTGCTGCTTCATCTGTTTTTTATACTCTCCTATGTCTATAGAGGACTGCTCAGATACTACAACGGCACACTGCTACTATATATTTTACTACCTTTTGCACTCTTGTTCACATACTGTGACTGCTCATATTCCAGTGTTTATAGTTAGGATCTGCACTTTACTTACATACTAACTCGGCATACATACCATACTCACTAATATAGTCTGCATATTTTGTGTGTGTATATGTGTATCTTTATCATCTGATGTATATATTTTATCTTCTGATATGTATATATTTTTTCTGTATTGGACAGTTGTACCTGAGCCTCATAACAAGCATTTAAATGTACAATTGGCACTGACATTTTATGCACATGACAAATATACTTGAACTTGAAAATATTAAAGTGGCACTGTATGGATGAGTACTATAATTTTGTTGTCCAAGATCATGACAATAAACTCTTGAATCTAAAAAACTAAAATGTTTAATTTGGTGTATTATATGCAGTGCCTTGGCGAGTTGAATGATTATTAATTTAAATAATCTATTTCTATCACCCTTTGTCACTGATAAATTAGCGTTTGCGCCTCAGCAAAACTTGAAATATATTTTTTTTAATTTATGGATTTTCCATTCAGGTTTTTAATGCGCATTTTCAAGTGTGAAAATAAAAAGAATTAGCATAAAAAATTTTCATAAAATACTAATCACAATTTCCTTTCATATGTTCCAACACTTCTAGGTAACTCACCTAATGCTCCAGTGTGTATATCATAATCAAAGGCCTCCACCATGTACGTCAGACTGTCTACATAGTAAAAGAAGCGATGATCCGGAGACCAGTCCAACCCGTTGGAGAGGTCCACCTTATCGAAGTGTGTGACGACAGAGTGATCGGGGTGTAGACTGTACAGAGAGCCCTGTTTCCTCTCCAGCTCAGCTGGACGCACCTCAACCGCCATGGTGCCTGAGGTACAGGAAACGGCACAGAGAAGTGCGCACTTAATTTACTGCGGGATTGAACAAACAGCACAGTTGAGTACACTTTATATTAAGTGCGTGATAGAGATTAGCATGGCGTGTTCACAACGTAATTTGGAGTGCAGTAAGGGCAACATGTACTTGTGTTAAGAGGGTAGCATAATAGTTTGTCATATGATCTGAAATGTGACATGGTGCACTTATTGAAGTATGTGAAAAGGGTAGGGTACTTAAAGGGTTTTTCAAGAGAACCCAATGCATACAGTCGATTTTCATGTACATATACTATATTGGGTAGAAATCACACAAAAAGTTCAAGGCAGGTTTTCATTTTTCATTTCCATGGCTCGGTACTACATGCAGAAACCATCTGTGTGTAGGCCTGTTTTTGCATATTTAAGGACGTCTCTATAGTAAAAGTTGCATATACATAATTTTGTGCTTAGGTTACTGTCAGTGTGGAATTTCAAACGTTCTCCGTATATCTGAGTGGGTTCCTTCAGGTTCTCTGCTTTCCACCCAGCTCCCAAAAACATGCAGGTAGGTGGATTGGTGACTCTAAGTTGCGCCTAGGTGTGAACGTGTGCGTGAAGGTGTGTGTGTGTGTGCATGGTGCATGGTCCTATCCAGCGTGAATTCCCACCTGATGATCAGTGTTCCTGAGATCTACCATGACCCTGACCAAGTGTTTACTGAAGATGAATGAATGAAAATTAAATATATTGTCAAAAAAGGTCCTTTACATTCCCCAAGAGTGGTTCAGCCTACAGTTTGAATATCACTGGTGTACAGCAAAAAGTAAGCACAGTATTAACACGGAAGCTGTACGCAGATTATATAGGGAATATGCATTTGTTCCATAATACAGTATGGAAAGCAAGTTCCTGAACTGATTCGTCCTCAGAAACTGCGAGTCCCTTACACACCCGCGAAAAACCTGCCGGCCGGATCCACCTTCCCATCATTAAAGCGGGTGTTGCTCTTTTCCGTGTCCACGTTAGCGATGGTTGTGATGGCACGCTTCTCCCAGTCTACAGCCGCGAAGCGTGTTCCCTCTCCGATTACGTACCCTCCTGACCGCCGTGGAACCACGCAGCCCACATACGTCTCTGTGCCAATAATAAAGATAAAATGAATGAAAGAATAACTATGCAATGCAATCCAATGCCATTTTACAGATTATAAAACCATAAACCTTACATAAGATATTAATCAGGTTCATGAGCAGTTATGTAAAAGGGTGGAATTCAGGTCATTAATTAAAAAGTACAACAGTTAATATTTTTAATTTCATACTAGTACAAATAATGTGCAAAAATTATTCAAAATAATAGTTTAAGCCATTGTCTCAGAACAAGTGTATTGTGTAGATGGGGGGAAAAAAACAATTTGGAAACCAGCCATCAGGTCAAGAATGTTTCTTTTTTATTTGAATTGACTTCTTGTCAGTCATTTTATAGACACGCCCCCAATGCTCCTTCAAACATGCCCCAAGTTGCATGTTTATAGAGCTGTAACTTGGCTTTCAAGTATTTGAATGTCTGAGTGAGTGTGTAAGTCATGACAGTCCTTACTAATGGTAACTCTAGTTCAGAGATGCCCAAACTAGGGCCCGCGGGCCAAAGTTGGCCCGTGGTGACTTTTGATTTGGCCCGCCATGCCATATGTGAGAAGGTGGGGAAGGGGAAAAATGTAATTGATGCTGATCTTCATTTTTAATTTAACATAACATTTTTTTATTTATTTTTGAGCTACAAAAAATGTAAATTGAAATTAAATGTAGAGAATTTGAATTTTATTTAATGTACATGTGTACTTCAAGGCCAGCGTGCTTTGCGACAGTCAACAAACAGGTAATAATGGAGAGATCCAGGCAGTGTCACACAGACAAGAGGAAATTTAAAAAGGTTTGGCAAGATGATTTTTTATTTACTGAAATCAATTCAAAGGCAGTGTGTCTAGTTTGCAAGCAGTCAGTTGCTGTTTTGAAAGAGTACAATATCCGTCCTCATTATGAAACAAAACATTCTTCAGCTTTCTCAAAGTACAGCGGTAAGGCATGAAAACAGAAGGCTAACGAGCTGCTTGCTAAACTTCGATCTGAGCAGAGCACGCTGCTACGTCCTTCATCAGCTCAAGAAAGTGCCACACGGGCCAGATATCAGATTTCCTGTATTTTACATCAAGAACAGCTATGTGCCAAATCCATCGGGCTTGTGGATGTGATGCGTGACGTCGTCAAAATTGTGAATGATATACGCTCCGAGGCGCTCTCTCACCGGCAGTTCAAGGTACTGTTGGATGAGATGGATGCGCAATATGGTGATGTGTTGTACCACCAGGAGGTTAGATGGCTGAGCCGAGGAAAAGCTCTCAGGAGATTTTTTGATCTGCATGATGAGATCAGAGCTTTTCAGGAAAGCAAGATTGGTAGTATTCAAGTGCCCATGGATAAGAAATGGCTTTCTGACCTGGCTTTCCTGGTGGACGTCACAGAGCTGCTCAATGTTTTAAATGTTCAGCTCCAGGGAAAAGACGAGATTATCACCCAGCTTTTTGATCATGTCAGAGCCTTCAAACAAAAACTACTGCCACTCAGAAGACATCTCTCAGCAGGTAACATTCACAATTATAATATTTACAATAGTTTTATGTTCAGTTCTATGTTTTCATTATACTATAAGTTTCATTGAACTATAAAACTCTGAAAATAAAACCGCATTAGTTAAGCAGATTACAGACTAATGTTTTCTATTTATTTATTTATTTGTAAATATTATTAAATTATAAATGAGGAGAACCATGGCAACTTTAATTTTAATATAATACAGTTTGGTATAATGCAAAGTTTACTTTCGGCCCACGGCCCTCAATCAAGTTTGATTTTTGGCCCTTCATAGGAAAAAGTTTGGGCACCTCTGCTCTAGTTGAACCACCGTAAGTTTTGGCTTGGAGGCTTGGTGTACATGGGTGGAAATGGGAGTGGGCTCAATGAGTAAAAATTTTTTTAAATCATTCAAATCTTATTCAACTCCACCGGTTTAACCATCAGAGATCTGTTTTCCACAAATGTTATCTAATGCTCCTTTAAGAGATTTCAACTGTATCATTGTTAATTCAATGATCATTTTAAATGTTTAACCTTTCAAACTATCAGCAGGCACCGTTTTGAACAGTTTTTATTGCTTATTAGTGATGTACCGTTTCTGAACAAGTTGATTCTTTGATTCGACTCTTTTAGGTGATCTGACTCGCATTTCTGAAGGGATGATATTTTGGGAAATGAGGACTAGACACTGAAAATTCACCAATATTGGAGTTGCTTGGCACAGAATAACAATACAGAGACAGTTCTGGTGAGAATTAGATGTGTGTTTGGCTTTTCTCTGAATGAGGGTCCGTTATAACGTAGGAGGTGAATTGATTTAGTGGACACAAATTTCTTTAATGGACTTCTTTAATGGATATTAAGCATACGCATAGAAGCACAATAATATTAATGTAGGAATGGTTGCTGTATTGGGTTAGTTAACGCAAATAGGCAGTACCTTTTTTTTTTTTTTTTTTTTTTTAAGTTTTTTTGGTTTTTTGTTAAGAACTACTTGAATTGGCCAAACTGCAATTCCATGAAATTGTTTTACACAGTTTTTCGCAGTGATGTTTGTTGGAAAATGAGACCTTTTAGCTGTACTCCTGTTTGACGCACGTGAATCGAAGATTCTGAATGTGCGTTGTGATGACGCATCTTGGCCCAAATCAGGAAAATCTGCGGTAATTTTTAAAAATAGCAAACTCCTCTGAATATTGCAGAGTTTCCTTGATTTTGCATTAATTTCTGTGATGGCAAAATTGCAAAATCCTGGAGGGACTGATTATAAAACAATTTACAACTCTTATTGGTGAACTGAGCCAAATAATCAGTCACTAATATCAGTATTGCTTACTCAGGATCTTTGATGTAGAAATGTTTTTAAGTCAAAGTACACCTGATATCTGACTGGCTCACCTGTGTGCATACTCTCTATCTGATTGGTCAGTGAGTTCCACCTGCTGATCTTCGGGCCATAGATGTCGACATACAACAGAGTGGCATCTTTCTCCTCCCAGACAGGACCTTCTCCGATCTCATTCTGCTCCTTCACCACACACTCGACTTTGACAGTCTCCATAGCCTCTGAAAATGAGTCACAATGATTGAACAGTGTTGCCAGTAAAGTACTGTAAAATGTAGTAAACAAATGTAAAAACATATTTACAATAAGGTACTGTAATATCTTGCATAGTATAAAATAACACATAATCCGGTACATTTGTTGTAGTGCCATGTTCAGGTCCTTGAGCAAGACCCTTAACTTTTAGCTCAATTTTTTTTAAGTATCAGACACATCAACAAATACATGGATTATGTTATTTTATACTATGCTATAAGATACTACAGTAATACAGTATTGGTACCAGTGCATTACTGTAAAATTTACAGTACATTTTATTTACAGTGTAGAAATCAAAGAAAAAAAGAGAAAGCAGGGAAAAACAAAGGTCCAAAACAGAGAGAGAGAGAGAGAGAGAGAGAGAGATGTACATAATTTAGACATTACACTACATCATATTACTGTTGAATTATCGATTCTGATTGGTCAAAAGGTGGTGATTCATTTTATAGAACAGCAGAGAGAGAGAAAGGAAGGAAGGCAGTGAAAGTTAGACAGAAGGGCTTGCAGAATAGTTCAAACCAAGCAACCATTTGACACATTACAGAATGAACAGCACTGAAAAAATAAAGAACTCTGGTCACGTGACTGCAGGCTTTGGCGTCGAGAGAAAGTTGTGTTCAACTAATATTTACGCGCTATATTCGTCTATGCATTACCTTCCAAAGTGAAAAGTCTGTTCCTTCTTGTCCAATCGATGCCAAAATGTCTCCGTCTCTGACTGCTTACTCTGGGTTTGTTTGTATGACCGCAGTAAACTTCGTCTCGCGCATGGACTCGTGACGCGGAGGTGAGACGCGCGCCATCTATCGGTAGCTCAGGAAAACAGCAGCGTTCATAAAGTAATGAGAGGATCTGTATGAACCTGACCAGAAAGATCTTATAACCCAGGGGTTGAATTAGAATCGGGTAGTTGGGAGTCTTTCTTCCTTTGTGGGTGCGAACAGTGCATAAAATGTCATTCATTCATCCTCAGTTAACTACTTTATCCTTCCTGGTCAGGGTGAATCCAGCACCTATTCAGGGAACACTTTGGGCAAACCTGGAGACTGTGTTGAAGCAGTACTGTTTTATTTATATGTATTATAATATTAATTTCTCATCACTGATTATGTGGATACACCTGTTTCTGCCCCGTTGTCTGTCCACAAAATTGCAATAATGATATAGAGTCCCTCCATTTTCCAAAATGGTTAATGCAATATTTTTGTTAAACCCCATGAATTAAAGCTGAACAGCTACACTTCAATCACATCTTGATTGCTTCATTTCAAATCTATTGTGGTGGGGTACAGAGGCAAAATTATGAAAATTGTGTCACTGTCCAAATAGTTATGAACTTGACTACACTGACATACAAAGCACAAATATTACAGCTAGGAGTAGATACTGCTGTCATGTAAGAGGAATAAAACCTGACAGGGTGTGCTGATACAGGAAAATAATCAACAATAGAGTGCTGTAATACCATCCTCAAGTTATTCCAGGATTGTTTTCCTTTATCAGTTGAAGTGCAACAGCACTGTGGTGTTTTACAAGCTAGGCAAGCGAACATGAATGGTCATATGATGACATTCCATAGTCAAATAACCTTTCAGTATGAAATATGTGATAATAGGGGGAAAAACTAAACATACTACCAACATCAGCATGAAATCATTTCAAAATGAAACAGAACACAAAAAGAAACTAAAAACAACGCATCACAGTTACAATTTAATTAGACAGTTAATTGCAATCCAAGTTATAAACAAACATGAAAGAGTACAGGAAATTAATTTATACAGGTGTAAAGAACTGTGATTCAGAATAAAAATAAAGCTGAGCATTAAATCATAATCGCAGTAAGTACAGAACGTATGAAGTAACTGCAGTTTTAGTAAAAGTTTGCTAATAGATGGAATGAAAACAGCTTGAGGACATGTTCTCGTTCTTTTTTTTTTGCAGAGTCCCCTATTAAGTGCATTTTCTAATGAAACTTCATCACAAGAGCTCAGAGCCCTCTGAAGTGTCCAACACTGCGAGCAGAAAATGGGGAGAGCACTGATCTGATCTGATCACTATTTGGCAATGGGCAAAGTCATGTGATGTTCTGGTTCACTTTTTGGTGGCAGTGGCCTTGGCGCGGTTAAGACGCTCTACCAGTAAACGGTCTGTGGTGGGGGAACAACGAGACAGGATGGTGCTTATCTCTCCCTCGTTCCTCCTCTCAATAGCTGCATCTGCTGCCCCTTCCAAATCACTGAGAGAAAAAAAAAGATGAATAAATAAATAACGATGTTTTTTATATGACAAACACTAAGAAAAATCCTTACCCTACTGCCAGGTGGGCTTTGACCTTCTGCTCTGGTGTGACTTTCGACACATATTTCTTGGCTTCGAATTTGTTGTTTCGTTTCACGCACTCTTCAACGAAGGGCTGCAATTGAGAACAGAGTTCAGCAAACATCATAGGACAGTTTTTATCCAAGTCACACTCATTTCAAAGTCTATGTTTCTCTTTACCATGTAGCCAATGGGTGATTTTTTGCTTTTGGCAAATTTCTCGAGCTCCTCCCAGTCTGCTTTATCAGCCAGTGCTGTCAGCTTCAGCCACCAATACCTGTGAGGAACAAACACTAATGTAACTTACACATGCGACACACTCTCAACTCTCTCTCTGTCTCTCAAACACTCTCTACTAAGAAGATGTAAAGTTATATAATCTTAGTATTTTCATGACCATTGATACAGATGGCACAATTGTACAAAGGGACGGTGTTTATATGAATATATTATCAAGGAGTGTGGTTAGCTGATATGCAAAAAACAGCTCCTATAAGTGCAATGCACCTCAGTGCAGATTTAATCAGCTAATTCTTCATCTACACCATCGTCGCTGATTATTATCCTATAACAGCACATCCAAGTGTTGTTTTCCCCCCGTAACAGAACAGTGACTCAGGCTTGCTTAGTGATTTGAGTATATATATTTTGTATTTTGATGTGTACCTGAATATTTAATCACCACAGACAGACATGTACCTCTTATCAGGTACTCTGAAGTCCTTGTAGAGCTGCTCTGCGTGCTTGTGCAAACCCAAAGACAGCAGGGTGCTCAGCGTGTCATGCAGAGAGAAACCCTGGATGCACTCGCCTTTATCCTCCTCCAGCTTCCTCTGGAAACGCAACAGACGCATCTCCTCCTCTGTGGCCTAAACAAAAGTGACAGAGGCCAAATATATGATTACTATTTCTGTGAGTAAGCATAAATCACTGAATACAAACGATCACCTCAGTGTATTTTCTGTGCTAGGTGAGGGTCACACATCAGAAAGATGGACAAATGTGCTTGTACATTTACATTCACATTATTGCTCACCTTGGCAGCAAATTCATTTTTTGCCTTGTTGTACTCATCCACTGCACTTTGTAATAAAGACATGCGAGCTTCCAGCCTCTGCCAAATGTGCACACAGATGGTGGGTTAATTAGTTCACAATGAAACGAAAGTCTCTCACTGAGAATCTACAGTCTCTTTGAATCCTACCTTTTCTTTGTAACTAGCTTTCACATAGAAATTGCCCAGTTCCTGGTGATCGTCATCTTGATTAAAGAGATCCTTCAGTGTATCCTGTTCCTGATGCTTACAGAACTGAAACACACACACACACACACACACACACACACACACACACACACACACACACACACACAAGGAAGTGAAACACACAAATCCCCGCTGAGTTAAACGTTAACACGTGGTGAAGTGTGTATGGTACCTGTCTATAGAGGCTAAGGGCCACAGGCTGGTTCCTAAGAGTCATGAAGAAGTCTCCTCTGTTCATCTCATTCTTCAGGTATGTTACCACTGTATACACTGTGAATGTGGGAAGAGAAAAATCAGGGCTTTAATTAGAATCAATGTTAATTAACCTTATCACTTACGTTATAGCAGCAGTAAACAGTCGTTCTCTCACCAGCTTTTAACTCTTGATGTTAATGAGAAAAATAACTGTTACAAAGAAACCACAAAACACAATGTCCTCTGTCCTTAGACCTTCGTGTGGTGGAAAAAAATTAGTTACAGAGTTACAAAGCACCGACACTGGAGACTCCTTCTATAAACGTTAACTAAATGTCTCCCTACAGAAAACTTCACCAAATAAATAACTATACAGTTTTCTTTGTTAAACAAGTGCACATTGTAATCAATTTATTATTAAACTTCCGTTGTGGCTAATACTTTGCTAGACCTCCTAGGTGACCCCAAAATTATGTTAAAATGTAATTGTGTGTCATAAATGACATGCATTTATTCAGATTTGTATAAACAGGATGTTTGTAGACATTTCAGGGTTTGTGGTCAGATCAGTGTATCTCTGTTCAAAACAGAGTTGTGTCGAATCTATACTGCCAAGTTTCACAGTCAATGTGTGTGTGTGTGTGTGTGTGTACCCAGGTCTGTGTCTCCACTCTCAATTGCTTTGCTGAGTGCTAACTGGCTCCTCTTCATCCTCAGTAGCAGAGGAACCTGCTCACCAGAGCGAGGCTCAAATTCCAGCAGCTGAGAAAAAGAGAACAGAGAAAAAATGAAGAGAGAAAAAAAAAAAGCACTGAAAACCAAAGGACATGTGTGAATAGTATTCAAGGTGCCAGCATTTTGTGTGTGTACCTTTATAGCGAGTTCAGTCCGTCCGCACTCGTAGGCTTTATTTGCGATCTCAGAGTAAGAGATTCCAGCAGCATCACCCAGCTTTAAACTGATGGTCCTTGCAATGACCTCATCAGCCTCCTCCTTCTGCTGCACCTACACTCAAACACAAACACACACACACACACACACACACACACACACACACAGCACCTATCACTCTGTCACTGTCTCTATCACTTACACACTCACAGCAGCTAACACACTCTCTATAACTATTCGAATAATGTGATCCAGTGGTGATGGAACCAGAAAGTTACAAGAAATAAAAAATAATTTGGGGTGATACCATGGTGATACCATGGGTGATCAAGGGGAGCCACAGCCACCCCTGCCTTAGTGTGACTCTGCCTTTATACCGTACCTTGCAGCAGGCCCAGTGTTTGAGCACACGACTCACACCCTGGTACTCAGGAGTTTTCAAATAGCGACAGATCTCGATGGCCAGAGGATACAACTTGCGATATACTAGTCTAAGACAGAAAGAAACAAAGAAAGACAGAGAGAGAGAAGAAGTAATTAGATATAAAAATAAATAAATAAATAAATAATAATTAAAAAAAGGAATAAGACATAAATTTCAATATTCAATAATAAATATCATACTAATGCTTCAGTATAAAACACAATGAGTTGTGAGTTTGCGGGTTTTTATTTTTATCCAAAATTTTCACCACTTTTTCCTCTCTTTCTCCTTTTATATTTCCTGTTTATTAGCTAAGTAGAGCCCATATTTTCACGACCTACTGGCCCATTCATTTTCTCTTATTGTATTTTAAAACTTTTTATCCCAGTGTAACAAAGCTTTAATAATAATAATAATAATAATAATAACAACAATACACTGACAATAATTAACACACTGGCAGGTTTTGTCTCACCGGTCTGTGAGCACTTGAACAGTCATCTGTTTGAACTGAGTGTGTGTGAGAGGAATTCCCACGGTGTAATCTCTCACTGCATTTAACACTCGCAGGTCTCGACACATGCTGACAAACGGCTCGGGAGGAAAATTACTGAGAAAACATTTTCCGAAGGAAGCCGCCTGTGGAGAGAGAGAGGAAAAATATAATATTAAATCAATTATAGTAATAAAAGGACCAAAGTTTTTACCTTGAGATACATCAGATACTGGTTAAAGGCTTATGCATATTTAATATGATAAAGAGTTAATGCCAGAATAATTCTCTTTGTGTTAACATGCTTTTAGACAACATTTTTTCATTTTAGTTGAATGTTTAGTCATTGAGCATGAGACTTTGTCTCCTCCTTTAATGCAAACAGAACCTGTTCTCTAACCATACTATACAAATACTATAAAATATGTTCATAAAAATATCAATAACCATCAATAATATAGTCTTGACCTAACATTTTTAAATTCCGTTATAGCCCCAAGCATAATGTTTACTCACCCTTAGTAGTGTTTTTTGCGTCTCTGCCTCATGCTCGTTGCCTGCTGCCTCCACACACTGCCTCACTGCCTCCCCCAACAGATTCTGCTCCTTAATCTCCCTCAGATACTCATCCGCCTTCTGGCTCTCTTTCTACTCATACACACGTACGTATTATACACTATTGCGCATTACATTGCCATACCGACAAAACAAGATTGGCATTTACTATACAGGTCACATCAGACATCTCTAATAATAAAAACCAAATATTCAATATTCACCAAATTCCCACCTCATATTCTTTGTGAGCCTCCAGCAGCAGCGCTCCAGGAGCCATGGAAGCGATCTTAAAGATTTCCTCACAGGCAGCTACCAAACAACACAAAATATGTCTGTGTATCATTTGATATGTTTATAGATATGTGTTTCAGGAAGTGTGTGTGTGGGGTTTTTTCCCAACCTGGCACCTCCTGCAATAGTTCATGATTTGTGGCGTTGATAATTCGAACACTGTCCAGCTCGGGGACCAGAACTGAGTCGTCCTCGAGGTGGTATGGGATGGTGTCTTTACACACTCCTACTACCAGCAGGTACCGATCCCACATGATCACCACTGAGGGCTGCTGACTTTTAGGTCTGCGGCACCTACAAAGAAAGATGAAAAATGACTTTTTCCGCAGTAAAACCTAGGGTATTATTAAACACAGTGTACCAGTGCATATATGTGTATGTGGCAGCCTGGGAAAACCTTTCACATGGTGCCTTTAATATTATATAT
>JANDJT010000021.1:9077352-9092377 GCA_024331685.1 Stegophilus panzeri | reverse complement strand
TATACTGTAATTCTGAAAATTTGAAGTGTTTTCTGAACTGAAATATGTTTTGCATATGTATCTTAGCCACAAATAAAGAAAGCTCTAGCAGTTTAAAATCTGCTTAAAGTGAATAGACTGAGGTGCAGGTGGATATTTTAACAGCTGGAATCTGATTAGAAACGGAATGTATTGCTTTACGATGTAATGTAGCTATCAAAAAAAAAAAAATTAAAATCACACTTAGTTAGCAAGGTTTTGACATCTTTAGGGCATGCTGATTTATGTTTTAGACAGAAAACCCCAATTTTATTTGTCCAAAACCCAATTTTTCATCATTTTTAGTTGTTTGCCAGAATTTAGCCAGTGACATATGAAGGGTTTTCCTAGACCACCACACATATTTAGGTATACAGGCTTTAAGGGAAGCCACACAATGTTGAGTGAAACTTTTTTTGCAAGTGCAAGTTCACCTACCATGCCATCTGTCTGGGTGGATTTCGGACTTTGGTCTCAACTTCACTGAGTTTTTCCTGCACACATAAATGTTAAGTGAGTTTTCTGAGCCTTACAGCGACAAAAAGACAAAACAACAGCTGAACCTTGTGCCATGACACAAACTTGGAGTGATTTCAGTGACTGTGAATACAGTGAATATCAGGGAATATAGAGAGAGACAGAAACCCAAACCAGATTGTCAAGCTGATGCGTTGAAATTGCTGTAAATAAAATAAAAGACAAAATGGTGTCCCGAGTGGCACAACAGAATCATCGCAAGTTTGAATCCGGACAATGCCACAACTATCCGTGTCAAGAGAGCGAATTTCAGTGACACTAAGCTAAGACTGGGCGTTTGTGAGCTTATGTATGCGGAAGAGGGCTGATAGCTCTTTCCTCTGCATGTGTTAAGAATCATGAGTGGAAGTTTGTGGTTTCATGAGCTAGTGGGTGGCAATTGGCAAGACCAAATTATGTAGAAAATGGGAATTTTTATTTTTTTTTAATCTGACAAAAATCTCTTTGGTTCAAATTCACTTTTCCCAACTAGGTGATTGGTGTATTGTTGGGATTTCCTGTAATACAACCACCATGTTGAATATGGTCTGTTATACACTCTATGTGTATATGTCTTCTATACACGTTACATACCCTCAGGTTGGTGGAGCCCATCCACACGTGGCCCGAGTCAGTAAACAGCGCCAGGTACTTATAGCTGAATGATACACACATGTGTATTATACTGGTGGCCTGAGGAGAAAGGCCTGGAGGGCTCTGAAACACACACAATGTCCTTTCAAGGTGCCAGTCAGCACATATACACGCAATGCTTTATTTATTTCCAAGAAACAGATACATTAATGTGTGTGTGTGTGTTTATTTGTTTGTAGCAGCTCCTCACCACTGCAGTGCAGGTGCCGTAGTCCAGAATAAAAAGATCAGCGCCGCTTGCCACCAGCAATTTACTCTGTCTGTCCTGCATTAGCACTGCCCAGCAAGATGGCACCCCCTGGAGACCTGGAGTATAACGATAAACAAAGGGATTGATTGAAAGACAAAAGCTATGTACATATACTGAAGAAAAAAAAAAAAAGATATGGACAGAATAACAGGGTGCTGGTACCTGGTACCTCAGGTAACCTCCTCAGCTTCAGGTCATCAATGTTCGTTGCCAGGGTAAACCGGGATGCTCCTGTTACTATGGCAACTCCAGTTCCATATGGTGAATGGAAGACCTTGGCCTCCACAACCTGGCTCTGTCCCACCTCCTAGTACCAGAGAGATTCGTGAAGTCATAGTTAAAGCTTGGACCTGATCTATTTACACGCACTTTAATTTCTCCTTAACGTAAAAATAACACATTGAACACACTCAGCAAATGGACTAATAAGTGTGAAATCATCCTGAGACAAAGCATAAGGGTGTGCTGTGCATGTTTGTCAGAGCTTCTCACATTGCCCATGCTGAAGTGTCTCTTGAAACTGCCAAAGAGGTCATAGACGAGAACAGTGCCATCTTCCTGAATGCACAGGAGATCGTCACATACCGTCCAGCCCAACTGTCTCACCACACCACTCTTCCACTGCACAGAGACAAACACATTAATTACGCCTATTCCTGCAAAAAAAAAAAGGAATACACTCACTTCACAGCAGTCCATTTGTCACATGGGTGTTTACCGGAAAGCTGGCGAGGGTCCCTCCAGAAGCAGAATAGATCTCTAGCTGGGGTCGGGTGCTGGGAGAGCGGCGCTGAGGCTCCCTGAGCAGAGCTGAGACAGAACTTCGAGTGTAAGTGTTAACATTAACTTTTATTATGCTGGGAAATAATGTTGCTTTGGGAATTAATTTAGGAATAAAAAAAAACAAAAAAAACAATCAACTCTTTGATGCATCATGAGTTTCTCTTGAACTATTCTGCACTGATGCCCAAACATCATAATCTAATCATAATCTTTCACAGAGGCTTATGCATAAATGACTATTTTAAAATGCCAAACTATGTCCTAGTTAAAAAAGAAACACTATATGCTAGAGTAATCCTTAAAATTGATCATTCCTGTAAACATAAGTATACAATATGTATTCGAACAATAACGAGTTTATAACGCTGTGTCCGTATCACATAAAAAGCCAAGAATATCATAAGGAGGACATGATGCATAGCCCCAGGGGTCTGTGAAACCACAACCCAACATTCTCAAAGTAATATTTATTATTCATTTATTATAACTGTTTGACTGATCACCAATTTTGACTAATTTAAAAATAATTCAGCTTATAAATAATGTCAGCTTGGACTTAATGTGTTCTGCTGGTGGAAGCTTCAGGATTAAAAAACCTCTATGGCTTTAATAAATACCCCAAAATATTACTGCACACAATTAAACATTAAGCCTAATATTTGAGTAGTTGGATGATGTCCATAATCAAAGGCCCATGTTACAGATAAATGGGTCTCTGGCTGCTATGTGTACTACATTGTATCCTCTCTATAGCACTATATAATTCTGTACTATTCATATACATTATGCACATACATAGGACAATAAAGCTGACATGACTTGACTAAAGGTTTGAAACCTCAGGGTATAGGCTACGAAAATGTCAACAACAAAAAAAAAAAAAAATCAGGATGCATCAAGAGGCATGAAGAATCTATCAGTAATCTTGTCGCAATGCCTAGACAGACCCAAAGGCATATAAGACTGGACAGTGCAACAAAACAAAAACACAATAAAAATCCAGCTCCTTTTTTCTGTGACTTACCGATTGGTCCACCGTATGGAGCTGCAGCTATTAAACAATCTCTGAGACCATCCTTCAGATTCCAGCCCATCTCATACAGCTCAATCTTCCTGTTTATTACAACAAAAAAAAAACCCATAAAAATTTATGCATTTCTGAATTTAAGAGGAATTCAAATAGTTACAAAGAAAAATAATAAACTTTTTTACTGATGCCAAAATCAACAAGATGGGGATATTGCGTATATACACCGATCAGCCATAACATTAAAACCATTGGCAGGTGAAGTGAATAACGTTGATTATCTCATTACAGTGGCACCTGTCAAGGGGTGGCATTAGGTAGCAAATGAACAATCAGTTCTCGAAGTTGAGGTGCTGGAAGCAGGAAAAATGGGCAAGTGTAAAGATCTGAGCAACTTTGACAAGGGCCAAACTGTGATGGCTAGATGACTGGGTCAGAGCATCTCCAAAACGGCAGGTCTTGTAGGGTGTCCCTGGTATGCCGTGGTTAGTACCTACTGTACCAAAAGTGGTCCAAGGAAGGACAACCAGTCCTTCAATAAGGTCATGAGCACCCACGGCTCACTGATGCACATGGGGAGCAAATTCTAGCTCGTCTGGTCTGCTCCCACTGAAGAGTTACTGTAGCACAAAGAGTGCCCATATTGACCCCTGTCCACTGCCAAAAACACCTACAATGGGCACCTGAGCATCAGAACTGGACCCTGGAGCAATGGAAGAAGGTGGCCTGCTATGATGAATCATGTTTTCTTTTACGTCATGTGGACGGACGGGTGTGTGTGTTGCGCTTACCTGGGGAAGCGACCCAGAAATGGCACCAGGATGCACTATTGGAATAAGGCAAGCTGGTGGAGGCAGCTTCCAGCTCTCAATGGCCAGAGCCATATTACTCTGCAGCTCTTGCCTGGTGTCCCAATGAAGCTAAGCAGGGTTGAGCCTGGCCACTACCTGGATGGGAAATGTCTTGGGAAAAACTAAGGTTGCTGCTGGAAGTGGTATTAGTGAGGCCAGCAGGGGGTGCTCACCCTGTGGTCCTAATGCCCCAGTATAGTGACCGGAACACTATATTGTAAAAACAGCACTGTCTTTCAGATGAAACATTAAACCAAGGTCATGCCTCTCTGTGGTCATAGGACACTTCTGGTAAAAGAGTAAGGGTATAAACCCAGTATCCCCCATTGGCCTTTCTCTATCATGGCCCCCTAATAATCTCCATCCCTGAACTGGCTACATCACTCTCCTCTTCTCTCCACTAATAGCTGGTGTTTGCTGGGCGTTCTGGAGCACTATGGCTACCGTCGCATCATCCTGGTGGATGCTACACACTGGTGGTGGTTGAGGAGATATTCCCCCCTTACAGTGTAAAGCGCTATATAAATCTAAAATCTAAGCAATTAATCCGATGGAGCATCTGTTGGATGTGCTGGACAAACAAGTCCGATCCATAGAGGCCCCATCTCGCAACCTACATGACTTAAAGGATTATGTTGATACTGTCTTGGTGCCAGTTACCACAGCACACCTTCAGGGTTCTTGTGGAGTCCATGCCTGTCAGAGCTGTTTTGGAGGCACAAGGGGGACCTACACAATATTAGGCAGATAGTTTTAATGTTATGGCTGATCGGTGTAAACGTCAAATTGTGGAGCGCAGTTTTCATGCTTTCTTGTTGCATGAGGTAATTAAATCTTTGCATACAAAAACAATTTAGTGTTTTGTTATCATCATCTCGGTATTATGAGAAAACATCATCATTAGGAGAAACTGGTAACCATGGGCTATATTGTAAAAATGAGATCAATTATGTTGTTTTTATAACATAGCTCATAATAACGAGATTATTTTCTTGTAATAACGAGATTTTTTTTCTGGTAATCACGAGATGTTTCATGAAATGCTGCTGGAGATCTCTGTTTCCTTCCACTGAGCACCTTACATCTGTGTACAGAATACATTGCCAGTGAAATAACCAACAGAGATAAAATCCATCGATTCATTCCCTTTTGATCGTGACGTCACCACACCGGTCACATGACCTCTCAGGCTTCCATGACTTCCCAAATAATTTGAAGATATTCAGCAGTAAATTACCAAATCACTTGCTTTTCTAACACACCCTTCCAAGCTTAAACGCATTTATATTTTATGACCCTTCATTTCATCGCTGTTAAAGTAGTAGTTACTAATCTACTTTAACTAGCGGTGGAGATTTCAGCCTCTGTGCTGTTACCTGTAAAAATTCTCTCCAAGAGGATTCCAGTTGGCCGTGACAAAAGCCATGTCTTTTCTTTTTTTATTCCGGAGTAGATCGGGATGATTTCCTTGTCAGGACAATTCGTGTGTTTTATTATGCGCGTTTTTCGGATTTGTTGTTCATTTCTTCCACCATTATGCTGTTCCTCTTCTTCTTCGCCTGTTATTCGGGCTTGATGTCATGCAGTAACACTGCGCGTGTCTCCGCCCTCTGCTGGACAGAGTAAGGAATCACAAGCCCTTACTTTTCGATAGATAGATAGATAGATAGATAGATACTGCAGTTACAAGCAGCGGACATGAGTGGAATTAAAGTGGCAGAGCAGTGTAAACATTGTAAACAGAACAATTAGTGGAAGTAAAATGGAAGTACATATGGAAATGAATAGTGGATGGTGGTAGTTCAACTATCATCCAATGAACTTATCCTAAGACTGGCCTCACAGAGATGGGTTGTAGGCCACCGAAACAGTATAAAACAAACAAACTAACTGAATAAAGTTGTTTTTCTGCAGTGAGACATAACATTCACTTTCCCGCTTCGGGGAAAAAGTGGAATCGTCCATTCTCGAGTCCAAATGGGGGGAACCAATGTACGCATAAACAACGGAATTGTTGTTTTTCCTCATCTTAATCTTTTTCTGCTATAAATACGAACGCATTTGACTCAAGTCCGTCGATTAATTTGCTTTTGTAACGAGCTGATTGCTTACTGCATATTTTACTATATTACTTCGACCCCTGTTCTTGTTACATGCAAAGACCTCAGCGGCGTTTTTTTTTTTTTTTCCTCTTCTCTCCTCGTCTTCTTATTTCTAACTTTTTCGAAGTTTATACATAAACACCACAGAGGAAAGAGCAAATTTTTTTTTATCTTCGTCAAACGAGTGTGTTATGTTAGATATTCATATTCCATATATTACAGGTTTTATTTTATGTTGTATTTTTCTTCCAAACGTCGACCCACGTCAAGCCTGAGAGAGATGGAGAGCGAGACAGGCGTAAGTCCCAGAGCAATGCTGCTCGAACTAACTAACCAGCAGATAAACTAACGCTCGTGACGCTGTCTGGTTAATTAACCGTTAGAGTTTAAATATTTGAATAGATGTATTACGTGCGCGTGCGCTACCGTTACTTTGTAATCAGTCGGAGATATTGTAGCACATGCTAGCTAATTCGCTTCAAACCCTAGCTAGGTAAGGACGAGCGGTTGCTTTAGTAACGACAGTTCAGATAAAGTAGTCGTTTTGCTCGTTTTTGATTAGCTCGGTGTTGTATAATTGTGTGTGTATATCTCTTTTTCTCCTTAATTGTTAGAAATGGTTTGTGTTTTACAGTCGAGTGAAGTGTCGTGTAGGGTCATACCATCTCAAGCGGTCCAGTGCAGGTTGCTCAACCGATAAAGATGTACTGGCATTGCAAAAGCATCAGGTTTTTTTTTGTTTGTTTGTTTGTTTTGTTTTTTTCAGCTGAAACCTCAATATCTCGGCTCAGGACGCGCCTTATAGCTCCTATCAAGAAAAATCTCTAGAGCGCATTACAGTGTACACGCATAAACATTTTGCATATTCTTGTTAGAACTTAAGTGCAAATGTAATTGCTCAAGATTTCTCACAGTTCCACTTTTAGGGTCAGTTTATAACGAGTTCATCCTGCTTGGCTAAAATGGAACTTTATGGCCCTGAATGCCACAAAGCCTCTACTACTCTTAACCCTAAATGTGTCATAGCATTTCTTACAACTATCAGAAAACTTAACATCTAAAGTTCCAAACATGTTTGCTATTTATTTATTTAGAGATGGCACAATAGCACTTTTTTCTTTTGCGATAACGATCCAGAGTGTCATACTGGCATATGGAACTCTTCTCATTATTTAGGATGGTAGGTGTCCTAATCATAACCAAATGCAGGTTATGGGAGGGCAGTGATTGTGTGAAGGGCTGCAACTAACGATTATTTTCATAATCGATTAATCGTATGGGGGCAAACTTTCAGTACCATTTTTTGTGTGTTTGTTTATTTAAAATAAAATCCACAAACTGAGTGTACAAATATAAACTTCAGTCTAAAGCTTTACACAACTGTTTGTCCAATTATATAAGACTGAAAAGAACCCAATACACACAGACACACCGGAATATATATTATTGATTTAGGACTGTAGTTTAATTCTGTGCTTTTTGTGCATCCATAAAAATAATGCATATATATATATATATATATATATATATAATTTTTTATATATACGTCTATATTATATAATAGTAGGGCTGCAACAAACGATTATTTTCATAATCAATTAGTTGGCCGATAATTTTTTTCGATTGATCGGATGGGGGCGGGGCAAGCTTTCACTACCATTTTTTTTGTTTATGTCACGTCCCGAGATGTAAGGGAGATTAGGATGGATGCAAGTACAGTTAACAGTTTTATTTAAGAGAGACACAGGTAGATAAATCCAAATCCAAAAACGTAGTCCAAAAACATGCAAAAGGTCAGGCGATCGGCAAACAGGCATAAACGGGGCAAAGCAGGAATCGAGGTCACGGTCACGGAAAACAGGGTCGAGAAACAAAACAAGAAACATAAACTATGACTAGGGACTGGGAGCGGAAAACCAGCATGGACTAAATGAACTAATCTAACATGAAACAACATGGACAACGTATCTGTCCCTATCAAATGTATCTTATCTAATACTCCGCGCCGTGTGCTGGGAGGCGCGCGGTATATAAGCAAACATAATCAACGTTAAGTGCTGGCAGCTGATACCAATCTAGATACATGCTCGAACAACATCCAATGACAGAACAGGGAGGAGACATAACAGAAACATAACAAATGCACATGTCCATAGTAAACAATGTCCCGGTTGTCAACATTCTAAGAGTGGGCGCTCGCGCACCTTGCTCGTGCACGCGCGTGCCCTCATGCTCTCCAGCGCGCTGCCTAAAGGGGAAACCGTGACAGTTTATTTAAAATAAAATCCACAAACTGAGTGGACCCAATATACACACACACACACACACACACACACAAGAATATATATTATTAATGTAGGACTGTAGTTTAATTGGGTTTACAGTTGTTGCAGCTGTAATTGTGTTTCTCCTCCCCATGTAATCAGACCCAGACCAGCTCTCCCTCAGTCAGTCCAACACCTCCGGATCTGACCAGTGCTCTCGACCACTCTTCCTGCCTTGGCACAATCATCCCAAACCGCATCTTTGTAGGAGGTATTGATTTCAAAGTAAGTGTGTGTACCGTGATCTCTAAATCACTGTATACCTTAAAACACTTCTCATAAAATTCTGAAGTCCTGGCCATACAGAGAAATGTCTCTGAGAACATTAATGAATCTCTGACCCGTGTGTGTGTGTTTTTAGACTAACGAGAATGATCTCAGGCGTTTTTTCTCTCGCTATGGAACAGTTAAGGAAGTGAAGATTGTTATCGATCGTGCTGGAGTGTCAAAGGGGTAAGTGCATTCTCATTGTTTCAGTATGTGAGATTTAATTGAATAAAAAAAAAAGTCTAAGTTTATTTATATATGTGCTTTACACTACATTGTAAGTTATAGAACAAAAAACATAAGAGAAGAGAACAGACAAACATCATATAAGAAAGACATATGAGTATGTATATCAGCATTTAATGATCATTAAAAGCCAGAGAGCGAAAAAAATAGGTTTTTAGCAAAGACTCAAAAAGAGGAAGGGATGGTCCGGATCTGATCTGGATAGGCAAACTGTTCCAGAGTTTAGGGCCTGCAACAGCAAATGCACTTTGTCCCCTATGCTGTAATCTATATCTAGGAACAACGAAAAGTTTTTTTGTCCCAGATCTGAGAGCTCTTGAGGGATTGTGTAGGACTGATAAATTATAGCGGTATGGAGGGTACCAGATTATTCAAACATTTATAAACAAATAAAAGGATTTTAAAGTCAACTCTCAAACGAATTGGAGATTGGAGCGATTATGAATTAATAAAAGGATTTTAAAATCAACTCTCAAACTAATTGGAGATTGGAGCGATTATGGTCATGTTTGCGTAGACCTGTTAATAATCTCACTGCAGCAATTTTGAACAATCTGAAGTCGTGCCAAAGTAGTAGAATTCACGCCATCATACAAAAGAGTTACAATAATTTAAGTGAGAGGTTAAAAATGCACGAATCACCCATTCAAAGGCTTGAGGACAAAGGAAAGGCTTAACTCATTAAGCTCATTTCCTTTTTCCTATCACCCTCTCTCGCTCTATTTTATTTCCCCTCTAGGTATGGCTTTGTCACCTTTGAGACTCCAGAGGATGCACAGAAAATTCTGCATGATGCAAGTGTATGTTTTATGAGTTTCTTCTTGTTTTTTTTTTTCTTTGAATCTATTTAATGGTTTTAACAGGAAATATAAATGGGGAAGCAACTGACATCCAGTGTACCAACAGTATTTGAGAAAACGTAAATGGAAAAATATACAAAAAAAGAGGAATAGGGATATCTTCCTGATATTTCACATTGTTTATTTAGGATATATTCGTTATATCCTTATATAAGTATTTCATAATCCCAAATATTCCATCATTTTCCAACAGTTTTTAGTGTTACAACCATGTAACTGCAATTGATTTAACTGGGATTATGTGCCATGAATCTACTTGAGAACACCATCCTTACAGTGAAGCCCAGTGGTGATAGCATCACGTTGAAGCCTCTTGGATGCATTTCTGATTAAAACCCTTCTTATCTCATTGATCTAGGCAGAATCACTGTTGTACCGCATCCTTTCTATTCTTAGTAATGGATTAAGTGATGCTCCACAAGATGTTCGAAGTTTGTGTTTATTTATTTTTTTATAACCAAACCCTGATTCTTTCCACAAGTCTGGGACATTCCAGGGACAGGTCGGCAGGCAGTACACAGAGGTCAGGATTGAACTGTCGAGCTCTGGGGCTGTAAGGCTCCAGCTCTTACCTGTTACACCAACGTGCTTCCTGCAATGATGGCTTGTCTTGCAAAAATTAGCATTGTCTTAACTATGCGCAGTTGAAAACAATTCACACTTTCTTTTTTTTTTTTCTTTCTTTTTTTTATGAAAACACAAGAAGGTTGGGATTAAAGGTGGAGATTAGCATTTTATTACATATCATTTATAACATTTATTACAACACGTTGTAGGAAACGTATGAAAAAAAATATACAACTGCATTATCGTTGTATGAACTTGAATACATTTTTCTTGAGACCACATCCTGTGTTTGTTTTCGTTTATGTTTTTCAAGATAATGTATATGACATGGGCACTGTGATATACTTATAGATCCAAACTGGTAGTGTAATTTATGTTCAGTGCTTTCTTGTTCTATATAAATGGATCAGTTGAATACAAGTCTCTCTCTCTCTCTCTCTCTCTCGTTGTCTGTCTCAGACTGGTAGGTTGTGTTTTCGAGATAAGAGGCTAAACGTCGGACAGGCCGTTCGCAAGCAGCAAGTGGCCGTGCACTGTACGAATCATTACATCACATGCGTGTTTGTTTGACAGTATGATAGCTGTATCAGACTGGCGTATGATGCAGTGTGTTTTTAAACCAGGCGATTACACCATGGCAAGTCCCAGCCCTCCTCTGGCTCTCCCAGCACCGCTTGGCACCATGTACCTGACCACGCCCACTGGATATCCCTACACGTACCACAACGGAGTGGCCTACTTCCACAACCCAGAGCTAAATACACACCCATCACACTGGCCTGCTGTGAGTTCAGCACACACACACACACACACACACAATCACACACACACACACACACACACACACACACACGATCACACACAGGGTCAAACCGACACGCACACTTATTATAGATGTAGATTTACTTACACATGTACATTTATTGATCTACAATAATGTCTTCTATGAACTGTGAATTTAGAAATATGTAGGTAGAATTGAATGAGAGACATTTATCCAGTTTCCTTCTTTAAAAATGTGTGTTGCCTAATGTGTGTAACCCTAGGCACTCAAAGTTATGGGATCGTACACATCTGAATGTGTATTTTTCTTTCCTTCAAGGTTGTATATATTATGAAAATGTGAATAATGTTTACACTGAGGTTTATTCTAACAGTGCGAACAAGTTTATTCTGCTCAAAATGTCTATTTGTGTAAGTATAATGCTATAATGCTGTATTTTGCTGTTTTGTGTTTATTAGTCCCACAAGGTACCCGGATCTCCGGTCATGGTGGCTCACTCTGCTCCTCCTTTTTATATTCCACAAGCCTGCCCCCAACACCAGGTCAGCATGCACAGATACATAAAACATCAGTATAATGGCAGGACCACAGCATGGTCAGTATTTTACTACACTGTATATAGGAGAGAAAATTGAAAAACTTACAAATACTTGATTTCTAAAGTTATGATTTCAAGGCTGACATCTTTACTTTTTAATAGAATTAATAGAATTCTTGATGGGGTTAAGTATTTAACACATTTACGTCGCACCTCCGGGGTTGGGGGTTCGATTCCTGCCTCCGCCCTGTGCTGTGCACAGAGTTTGCATGTTCTCCTGGTGCTTCGGGGTTTCCGTTTCCATTGGGTACTCCAGTTTCCTCCCCCAGTCCCAAAGACATGTGCTGTAGGCTGATTGGCATTCCCAAATTGCCTGTAGTGTGTGAATGGGTGTGTGAGTGTGTGCGCGTTTGTGCCCTGTGATGGGTTGTCACCCTGTCTAGGGTGTCCCCCGCCTTGTGCCCCAAGCATAGGATAAGCGGTATGGAACATATAGATGGATGGATGGATATAATTATCAACAAAGAGGAGGAGGGTGGTTTAATAATGAGATAAGAAATGCAGTAACCTCAGACTTGGTCCTTTTTTAATTTCCATATCTCTCTCGCTCTGTTTCTCTCTCTTACTCAGGGTCCTTCCCAGTGCGTAAACGGACACGTGCCATGGGCTTTTCCTCAGGTAGAGGTGTGTGCTTTTGCAGATATACTGCAGTCAGTCGGTGCATCACTGATCACTCATTTGTGTGTGTGTGGGTGTGTGTGGGTGTGTGTGTGTGTGTGCACGCACTTTAGTCCTCTGTCCCTTCGAACCTGAGTCCTTTGCAATATGTTCAGCCTGCTGAGTTGATGTATCACCCAGTGGAGCCGATTGAAAATGGCTGTTTTCAGTCATCCGTGATGGAAGGTGGTGTTCCTGAGGTAACAATACACACTTTTCAGAATCTTTACCACTCTTATAGTTTCTGAGTATAAACTGTGTATATGTGTGTGTGTGTGTAAAGTATTAGAGCACATATTTTGTGTATGGTGTATGCGTTTACTGGCACAATATTGTATTCTATTTTAGTGTGAGAGAATGTAAAATACATTGTGAACAAAAGTTTGCACACCCTCACAATCAAATAACATTGTGATAGGTTTCACAGATGTTCCTAAAATAGTCAAAAGGTGTATAAAGGTATTCAAATATAGTAATCATTTTTGTAAAAATAAATAAATAAATACATTTATTTGTGGTGTTTTTCAGGATACATGCACATTTTTTACTTCACTTTTTGTATAGACACGGAAATCATGGGGTAAAACTTGCACTGTACATTGTAAACTACTGTATATATGTAGAGTGTGTATAAGATTTATTTGTGTGTTTGTGAGCAGGCATATTTGGATCACATGGTGCAGCCACCATATCAGATTTGTTTGCAGAGTCCACTGATTCTGCCTCAGGGTGACAGAGTGAAGGTGAGCCTGCTCTTTGCTATAAAGCACTTTCACAATAGGCAGGTTTCCATCAGAGGGATAAAAGCATTAGCATAATGAAATGTTTCAGACAATAAAAAAACCAAAACAATTATTGGTGATGTTTTGCAAATATTGACATTCCTTATTAGACATGTGAAGTGTCAATTTCGGCTCAGTGACCTATAAGTAAGGTCTGATAAGCGCATGATGTCGCCCTTTCTTCTTATCAGGAGCCAAAGTTCCAGCCAGTGAGACAAGGTTTCTCTCACACTGCCGTCCACCTGAGACCCAGGTACAGCCGCAGCCCTCATTACGCCCACCCGTGTAAAGACTACCGGCCTGATCTTCACACCACGCCTCCTGCTGCATCCTCACCTGCACAGGATGTGCTGAAATAGAAGGGTTTGGTCTGCTTCCTCACGTCACAGCTTGATACACACCAGTTAAGCCAGCTTACTGTAACACCAACACACTCGACCAGACGTAAACGCCAGCCATCGTCAGAACTAAACCTAACCTAGCCACATAAGAAGGAAGCCAAGAACAAACAAAACTGAAATACACTTATAATAAGCTTTAAACTAAACCTGAATACTGAAAAGCCTTAAAACAGAAAGAACATCGACCAAGCCAACAAACATTATCTTACCTATACAAAGCAAGCCTACACAAAATCTACTCCTGTGTCTGAAGGCGGATTTCATAATGAAAAAACATACAATCTGTGCATTGTAAAGAACACAAAACTAGCACTTCAAACAAGCTTTATATTAAAAACACAAATAATATTGATTATACCAACCTATTACCACATCTAAAACTAAACGTCGTGTTTATAGTCTAAACAAATAGACTATAATCTCAGCTCTCATTAGGACATAACTGGAGTGAACTAAACTTTACATAACAAAGTGAACAAGAGCAAGTGGAAATAACCCTAAACGTATTTCCATCGTGATATCTTTGATCAGTGAGCATCCGATTTATGCTCCAAAGTCTTTTTTTTCCCCTCTTTACCACTTGAAAGAAAGTGAAAAGTTGATCATTTTAAAGGAGGCTTGTTTGGAAGTATGTTGATTCATCCAAAGATATGTGGATATAAATCCAGATTACAGTCAGTGTTTTTGTATCCCAAGATTTGTAATTGTACTGTACACTCTGTTTATCATGGCGATGATGAATCTTCACTCTGGCGGTACAGTCAAGAATTTAGAAAATGCCCAGAAAACAAAGATTAAAAAAAAAAAAAAAAGGTTTCGATATGCCGCACCATTCATTCAAGATTTAGTAAGCATGGCTATGATCATATTGTCAGCTCAGTCAGCTGTAAGTTCTTAAGGATCATTTTAATGCCCTAAAACAACAAACATAGAGCGAAACACAAATCATCTGGATGACACGGTATCACTACGTGCCTTATGTTAAATCTATTAGACATTTAATACCTGCCTTCATACTTTTATAACGAAAAGAATGACGTCCATATGCTCACTATGTACTACAGTTTTTATCAACTCTGTCAACAGAAAGATACACAGCTCTCATTCACATGCAGTATAACACTGTCATAGTGCTCCTATGATCAGCTTATTCAACCAGCCACAATTATTTATTTATTTAAACATATCTATATCAGTATATCTGTAGTATGTCTGTGTTCACTCATAGTTTTATGAGAAGCTCACTCATTTTCCCCCACAAACTGATTCTTCTCCACACAAGTGTTTATTTGGCTTGAAGTTGTGTTTCTGTATATAGTTATAGTTTTTATATATATA
>JANDJT010000021.1:9047613-9066808 GCA_024331685.1 Stegophilus panzeri | reverse complement strand
GATAGATAGATAGATAGATAGAAAAATGTATACTCATTGATATGTTGAAGTTTCTGTAATGAGACAATATTTTACATATATAGAAGGAGTCTCCAGTGTCAGTGCTTTATAACAGTCAGTAAGTTTTCCAATATAGGAAAGTCTTCAGGACAGAGGAGTTTCCACTCTGAGGTTTCTTGGTAACATGACAAGCTGTGTTTTTTGGCTTATTAACTTCAAGACAGAGAAAAAAGAGAGGTTGGTTAGAGAAGAACTTTTTTTTTTTTATAAGTGTAATAATGTAAGTGACAACAGGAGCTAACTTGTTTCGTGGACATTCTGCAACTACAGTATAAATGGGTGAGTAGTATGATGTGTAGATTCAATAAATAAAACATTGTAATTATGGGTGTAAGATAAAGAAAACACTTTGATACATGCTGTTATAAGATAATAATCAACCTCAGGGTGGTAACAGTAATTCTGCTTTATCGTGTTTTATTCCTTACGTAATTACATTAATATTAGTCCGTAACTCTTTTATATCTCTGCTCAGATCTTTATATGAATAGAAGTGAGTTGTCTTATTTCAGTTCTTTGCTGCATAATGACTCTTTTCTTTGAGATTGTTTCATGGAGCTTGTCTAACACACACAGACATTCACTCGGACCCATGCCCACTTTCTAGAAGCAGGCCTCATAGTTCAGCAATAATGATGACTTAAAGCTTTCTCAGCTGTAAACATGGACCCCTTTTGATAGCGGATTATCAGATAAAAGCTGGTTTGATTTTTAAAAAAGGGGGTGAATGAGCGAGCAATGTGCAGCTGTGTGCGATTTGGGCTGATGATTCAGGACTTTTTCCACTATGGCCTGGATCAGAATCTTGGCAGTGTCTCAAAAGCGCAACAACAAAACTGTTGATGCTACAAACCCATGGCGGAGGTTTATAAAACAGGCAAGGCCAACTGTGCTTCAGTTATCACCCGAGGAAGGACTGCACCCCACAACCAGGATGAGTAAGGTGAGAAAAGGAGAGACAGAATAGCTGTAAACATCAGGATTGTAATGTGTTTAGCACCGAAAAACTCAGGACTGAGTTTTTCAAAAGCATTGCAGCACAAAGATTATTGTTAGATGGTAGAACGAGCATTACATTAAACACTCTCTCTCTCTTTTACACACACACACACAGTTCTTGGCTGTGCAATGCTTTTAGAAACTCATCCTTGATTACTTTTGAATCTAAAAAGTGATTAATAAGGATAATAAATCTTAATGTAAATATGAATTGAATAATTGATACTATATCAAGTGGTCAATAAAAAAAAATTCTGATGCAGTGGAATTTTTACCCTGCATACCCTGATTTTTCTCATTGCAGATCATATTTTACGAGGATAAGAACTTTCAGGGCCGCTCATATGAGTGTGAGACCGATTGCCCAGACATGCAGCCCCACTTCACCCGCTGCAACTCCATCCGTGTCAACAGCGGATGCTGGGTTCTGTACGAGAAACCCAATTATACAGGATACCAGTACGTTCTGACCCGTGGAGAATATCCCGAATACCAGCGCTGGATGGGCTACAACGACTCAGTTCGGTCTTGCAGGACCTTCTCTTATGTAAGTGTGTGGGTTTATACACTGGGGTGGTAAACCTAAAGCTGCACTTTTGTACCGTTGGTGTGTTTTTTTCACCTGGGAAAGTGAAGGCAGTGAACCTTCAAAACAAATTAAATGTAAATAATAATCAGACTGCTGTGCCTTAAATGAGATTTAGGAGGTACACTGCTGTCTCTTTGCCATAAGAAAGATATCCTTGATAGAAGTGTTTAGGATTTTTGTTTCCCCAAGAATATGTGTTGTAATTCATTAAGCTCATTATTGCGACTGTTTTGTTGACAAGAGACCATTCTGAAAATGTGGGGACATTTGAACACCAGGAATGAAAAATCAACTTTTATTTAAAAAAAAAAAAAAAAAAAGAAAGAAAAAGAAAGAAAAGAGAACAATTTGGGTATTGAATTTAAAGTTTGCATTAGGTTTAGGTACAAAATATATATTATATCTTTTATATCCTACCTCAATACTCTCCCTGCAGTTTATGTTCCTTCGTGCAACCTGCAATCAGTTAACAAATGACGCCTGGTAGTGCCTACTCAGCGAGGCATAAGGTCTCTTTCCAGAACCTTCAAGCTGACTGTCCCTCAGTGGTGGAACTTCCAACCTCAATCCGGACAGCAGAATCTGTCACTATCTTCAAAAAACGGCTAAAAACCCACCTCTTTTGTGAACACTTAACTAACCCCTAACTTGTCCACTGGTCCCCACCTTAAAAAAGAATTCTGCACTTATACTGGCTCTTACACTTCTACTCTCTGCACTTTGCTCCTCTAAAATTCTGGTAAATTAATATATCTATATATTATTAAGCCTACCTACAATGGAAGTACCTCACCCTTTCTATATTACTACATTATTTGGTAAATATTTTTATCAGGGAAATATGCAGAACTCTAGATTATGCAGATTATGTTCCTATGATGACTGGAATAACAATTTTGACAGAAATCCTTTATTTGAAACACTAAAATAGCTTAAAATACTTTCATTTAGGTCCTGAGGTTTTGGTCTGGGTATGACATTACCTTTTTACTCCAATGCAAAAGTCAATAATAACACATAACTATCTTATATTAAATTGTTTAGATGTAAGATCTCTTTCTTGCATTTCCCCCTCCAGAACCGTGGGGGGCAGTACCGTATCCGCATCTACGAGCGTCCTGACTTCCAGGGCCAGATGATGGAATTCAGCGACGACTGCGAGTCGGTGCAAGATCGTTTCTGCCACAGGGACATCTACTCCTGCAACGTGATGGACGGCTACTGGACCCTGTACGAGCTTCCAAGCTATAGGGGGCGCCAATACTTCATGCGTCCTGGCGAGTACAGGAAGTTCAACGAATGGGGCGCAGCGTGTGCCACCACCGGTTCCTTCCGCAGGATAACCGAATTTTAAACGACCAGTGGTCTTTCTGTCCATGTAATAAACTTCACAATTAAATAAAAGAGCACAAATAAAGCAACTTGGCCTGTTTATATTTGTCCATGAAAAACAGACGTCCAGTTAATCCGGTAATTCTGTGCTTTTCACAGACTCAAGGTGACTTAACAAGTAAATTACATAAGAATAGTTATATATAATAAATATTAAACCAAATTCTTCAAATGTTTAAATTGTTTTCCATTTCTACAAAGAAATTCATTTTATTAATATTAAAGTAATAGTATTTTAGTAATAGTAACAGTATTTTTCATGCCACATTCCACAACATGAAGCACCTGAACTTCAAGTGGCAGTGAAGCCTCAGTGATGTGTTTTGTGGTGAGATGAGTATGAAATATTTTTTCAGCATGTTGTTCGCAACGAAATGAGACTGCATACAAGGAACATCGCCCAAACCCACGCATAAAATATTGTGATGTATCATCAGTGCTTTACCACTCTTTTGCTGCTGGTGGTGACAGCAGTATAAATTCTGCTAAGTACCAGGATATTTTAACACAAAACCTGGCTGCATCTGCCAAGAGGTTATGATTGAGCTTTCAACAACATAAACACGCATCCAAATCAGCACAGAAATGGCTGTGGGATCAATCACTAGCTTTGGATCCTGTTAAAAACCTGAATTGAAGAGAACATTTCACACACATTACTGAATTTCACAAACATTCTTAGAAGTGAAAAAAAATAAATTATTTTATTTCTCGCAATTACGAGTTTACATCTCACAATTCTACCTTTTTATCTCACAATTTAGACATCCGTTTGACATTTAGTGAGTTACAAAGAATGCACTGACAAAGCATAAATCATTGTCTATAAATAGGCTATATACAGTACAACACACTAGCTACTCAAGACAAGGAAAAGCAGACGCTAGAGCGCACTCATTACTTGAAGTTAGTTACATTTCAGGTACTGCGTCAAGTGAACGTCTAAACTGAGGGGGAAAAAAGTCAGAATTGTGAGCTGTACACTCGTAATTGCGAGAAATAACATTTAAAATGTGAAATATGAGCTCAAACTTGCGAGAGAGAAAAAAAGTCAGAACTGCAAGATAAAAAGTCACAGTTGTGAGAAATAAAGTCGCCTTTTTTCCTTTGGTGGCGGAAACAAACTTCCATAATAAAGTGCTTACTAAAGAATCATTAATGCTAATGAGTCTGATTCGTAGCTAGTTGGTTCAGGGCCATTTATGAACAATGACTATGTTTACATGGACAGCAGTAATCTAATTATTGACCTTATTCTGATTAAGACAATATTGTGATTAAGGTGTTTACATGAGCTGCTTTTAGAATATTCCTTTTATGTTCCCATTTTACATGTTATAGAACATAGATGGATTAACGGCACACGTCATTACGTCACCGCGTCACGCCGTCTGATGTTCCCTCCATTATTTCACGTATCAACATACAGTTCGTCTTCGTTATGGAACCATATACAGTTTTGGGTGTTTCATTTTTAATTTTACGAATGCTTCAAGTGCAGGGAATTATTTGTCATGCTATACGTGCAAATAGACGACTGCTTGAAGCCCTGGGCTGTCCCAAACCACATATACATGTATTTCTCCTACTATACACTAGGTAAGTATGCGGTTTCGGACGCAGCCGTGCTCTCTTGTTTGCCATTAAACGGTTGAGCACTGCCATGTGTGAACGTGTCCTGTCACAAAATGCGGTGAAAACTCCCACACGACGTTAATAGTGTGATTAAGGTGTGAACATGTCTGTAATACACGTCGATAACGCGACTAAAACAGGAATACTCCACGTCACATTCCATTTGTGTTTACTTTGAGTATGACTTTAGTCAGATTAATGTCATCAATAATCGCTGTTTACATGCTAGTTTCTTAATCGGGTTAATATCGGATTATTATTGTCCATCTAAACGTACTGATTGACAGTGTAATACATCCTGCATAGTACCAGGATATTTTATCCAAAAACCTCACTGCCTCTGCCAAGAGGTTACAAAATGTTCATTCTGTAGATAGAGCTTACAATAAGATGATCACCGCAAACATACTGTACATCCACATCAGTACAGATAAAAGTTGTGGAATGATAAACCTCTGTTTTGCACTGGTTTTTTTTTCAGTCTCTGTATTTAAGAACCTGCAGTTTGAACTTAAAAGAACATTTCACACACGTTTCAGGGATAAAGTGTGGGTGCCAGCAATGCTGAAACCAGTGTTTTGCAGGACAAAAAACTCAGTTGAAGAAAAATGTTGTTGAGTTATATATAGTGTCATACATTTAAGCTGAAAATCTTATTTTGGTTATTTTCTATACATATTTTTTAGTGATTTTTATGTAGGGTGCTGATAATGTTTGGGGTTGGCCGCACTAGAACTAGAACACTCTAGCATAGTTAACATACAAGTACTTGTTATGCTCAGATCCTCTGTATGTGTGTGTGTGTGTGTGTGTCCTGAGATTTGTGTGTTTGTCTGAACATTTGATTGTACGCACATTGAGAGCAGAGCGGGTGGGACGGTGTGATTTGATGACTCACTGCACATTCTCCATGTCAGCAAATCTCTCTGCCTTTTCGAAAAACATACGCACAAACTCACAGCAACACGCACACACACGCAGCCAAATGAGTCCATTTTAATAATGATAAATTATGTGATAATGAGTATGACGCTATTATAACACAATAGTAATAAACACATTATTATTATTGTGATTATAGCAGCACTCATCTCATCATGGACAATTACGAGTGATTCATAATAATTTAGTCATATTTTCATCCAAAAGCAACAACAACAATAATATAATTAAAGGTACAATAAATGCCTTTTTAGAACTAGACATCATGTAACTTCATTAGTGTCACTGTGTGTGTGTGTGTGTGTGTGTGTATGTGTGTGTGTGTGTGTGTGTGTATGTGTGTGTGTGTGTGTGTGTTTATTTTATACTGTATAACTGGTAAAGAAACAACAGAATAAAAATCCTTTATTTTTCCATAAAGCTTTTAGTAAATCTTGTGTCATTGCAGTTTAGTTGTAAACACACTGTAAAAATGGCAGTGAAAATTGTTTTGAGATTAGTACATAGATAATACTATGCAGGAAATCACTTTAAACCATCTGTAAACCTTGTATGACAAACCAGAATAAGCAAAAACAAAGGCTTAGCCCTTTTGCAACACAGCATTAGACTGTAAGCCAGAAATCTGTAGTAGAAAAATGCAGTGTTTCTTATCCTGAAGGAAACTTGATATCCAACCTTGATGCCAAATAGAAGCATTGGAATCATCACCAGGATATTAAAATGACTTGTGTGTATTACAACACAAGATACCAGGATACAAAAAAATACCCCAGTGTTTTTTTTCAACCTAATGTCTATCTATAACACTACCACAGACAAGAACTGTAACACGTTTGTGTAGGTGGTTTCAGAGATGTTGAAGAATTTTAAAAGTTTTGCATGTGACCAACTTTGTTCAGAATCTGGGGTTAACTTGTGAATGATGACATGGAGAAGGACTATTTTATAAGTATCGGAGTTACAGGCAAATAACCCTACTAGCCAGTTAAATAATTTACACATCAATCTTTAAAAATAATAAACAATTAGAACTGCTAATAATTGATTTATGATTGTTGCCTCGATTCATTCAATCCAAATCCAAATCCAGTCTGATCGTTACACCCCTAATAGTAACACGCTCCTTGCTAACCGAATAAACTACCAATTACAGAAAAAAAAATAACTATTTGTAATACTCACCTATTTTACTAATACTCATTAGAGAAAATTAAACAAATATTGTGTATCAAAATAGCTTCGTACAAACCAATTAACAGGAAGGATTTAAAACTCTACTCTCTACAATAATTAAATACATGTTTGTGGAGACATAAATTGCACGTGAATATACGTAGATAAAGGGAACCTGGTGTGAAGTAAGCAGTGAAGGCTGGTGGTAATATTAGATGTGAGGGCTGAAATCTAATATCTAATCAATAGCTTGACAATGAAACTAAAGTCTGATAGGCTGCATGAGTCTACAGTCTGGGCTAGAAAGAAATCAGCCTTAAGCTTAAGCTTGCCCCAGCAGCTGCCTTTAGACTTCCATTATAAGTCAGTTTGAAGCAGGTTTTGTTTTCATTTCTAAGTAAATGTAACCGTGTTGAAATTCTCGCCTGTAGGAATCAAACATACAGTACAAATATGCCGAATAAACATTAGGTTCAAATACAATGGAGTATTCCTTTAATGATGAGAACCAAACATCCCAGTAAGGACCAGGAGTTTAAAACCAGTTTCTTTTGTCGTGATATGTGAGGTACAATACCACCATATCAGGTCATATTTGGCACAAATGTGCTCATATGAGCACTCACACTTCTATATGAAAGTGCTTAAGTACTGGATTACAGTAAGGGGAAACGGTGCAATGTAAAAAAAAAAAAAAAAAACGGACATAAAAAACCAAATCTATAAACTGTATAAAATCTGTAAGGAAAGATTTACACACTCATGGGTTTACAATATGATCTCAATTAAAAGTTAATTAGTATACAGTTTGGAGTTAGCAGTTCCAGCTTTGTATTAATCTGTATGAAAATTAACAAAATTAACAAAATTGTTAGAATTCCTACAAATCTTGCCTGATATCAGGTTGTGTTAAAAAACTTTTTTTTTTTTTTTTTTTTTTTTAGCAAAAAAACAACATTTAAGACGTACACAACAACAATTTAGGTTTTTACAGAACAGATATCCAGTCCAAAGAGCTCTCAAGGAAAGGTCATGAAAACTGATATTAAATTTCAAAATATATGTCCAGGATGAAACTTCTAAACTGCATTTTGACATGACCGAGCTTTGAATTTTTACAGATGGATGAATTCCCTACAGAGCAATGGAGCAGATTTACACAGATTACACAGAAACGAAGTGAGCTGCTTTTCCGTGGCAGTGTGAAGTCATTTCCAAATCATCAGTGTCGAAAATTTCTGGGAAAAAGAAATCCGTCGGCCAACATGTTCCATTGCAACGTCCAAGATGATGTGTACCAAAAAAAGCAGGATACGAGAAAATATACATGTTTAATTCTGCTTTTATCGGCCATGATGTAATGTTTGAAACATGTGGAAGTCTTGCCTCCTTTTGGGTCACAAGACCAGATCGTCATGTGTTTAAGGAGAAATAAACCCAGTCTCTTTCTCTCTCTCTCTCGCTCTCTCTCTCTCTCACACACACACACAGTTTATTTTACTTGTGAGGACCACACATAGCAAATTAATGTTCCTACACCTAAATCTAACACTAACCCTAACCTCAGTAAACAAAAGGAAACCTTTTGATTCTTTGAGTTTTGTAAATAAAAGAAGTTCAAAAAATGCCAAATGTTCCCACAAGGACAAATCACTATCAAACATTAAGATATGTCAGATCACTGTCAGATATTCCTGTCCTTGTGGGGACATTCAGTCCTCACCAAGATATAAAAACATGACTATGCCGTCCTCCCCAAACATACTCTCTTTCTCTCTCTCTCTCTCTTTCTCAAACACACACAGTCTGAAATGTCTGAAATAAATAAGGCAGATTTCTAAATTTACTTTACATATCCAGTTCTGAAACAGGATAATCTGTACACAGTGTTATTTCTGATAAAAAAAAAAAAAAACCCCACAAGACTTTGTACCGTAACCTTCAGCAGCACACAAACAAAACCGAGCAAAGTCAAAGAGAGGATTTGGAGCCAACCTGATATCTATCTATTACATCTGTAGTGTATGTGCGATTACTACATGCAATCATTCTACTGTTTCCCTGAACTGAGAGAAAAAAGAACAACAGAGAACAACACACACTTACTGCCATTCAAAGTCTAGGGGCAGATGTGGAATTCTGTCAATGAATGTTTAAAATACATAACAACGTAACTCCAATTTTAAAACTACAACTGTCAATTTTGAACTCTGTGTTTCAGACAGAAATGATGGAAAGTTGTTAGCAAACTTTCGAACACTGGAAAACAATGCAGAAAAATATACATATAATTCCGCTTATGGATATCCAATATGATGATATAATATCGATATAGTGATGAATTATATCCCAATAAACTTTTCTATAAATCATCGATATCTAAAGTTTTTTTCCCAACAAAAATCTGATTGGAAGCAGCTGATTTCTGTACTGAATCTTTAAAATGTTAAACTTTTTTAAAACATATTTTACCATTTTTCATCCTTTTTGGTGTTAAATAATTTATTTTGCAGATATTAAATAAAGTTAAATATATATATATTTTTTTAAAATGTCATGCAAAATTAATGTTTTGTTAGAAAACCTATATAATGTGATGCATATTATGCGTGGAACAAATGTAGAAACGTCTTAAAGTGTTGTGAAGTCCTCTAATTTAATTCACAAGTGACTTTTCACTGAAGAATTCATTTCAACATTCTATGAAAATGCTCTACCTGTTCATTTTCAGAAAGCAGATTTGATATTCTATCCTCAATACAAGGAAACATAGAAATTCTTAAAATTTGTTAATCACATGCACACTACAGATATACTGAATAGAAGAAGAAGAAAAAAGTCTGGTGTATTCCTTTAAGAGATGTGTTTTTCCAGATTTCAAATTCATTGTGGTCAACCCACTGATCTGACAAATCACTCAGTCAGCAGTGTGTGAAGAGGGAACGAGCTCGAACTCGCTCACCACAATGAAGCTAACATTTTCAGACATGTTTGAACACTCAGCAAGATTTTCACAACTTAACGCGGGGGAAATAAAATGTTTTACTTAACTACTTAACTATGATATGGTTGTTATAATTATAATTAAGTGCTCTCACTGAAAAGTGCAACAAAAATCACATTTGATGTAAATGTAAAGCGCTTAATCTGAAAATGACAGTGAATTATAGTGAGTAGCGAGTATATAGCATCATTGATACAAAAAGCAACACTTATAGACCAACCTGGTGTTTAGGTTGAATGTTTTTCTTTCCCTGTGCTCATCCAGTAAATTAACTGGAGTAAAGAAGTCTGAGCTGGTTGCTGAAATGATCATTCCTATTTTTTTTCCCCCCTGCTTTTAACATCAATGAATGAATCATGTAAAGAAAACTGTTAAATACTTTTGTCTAGTGATGACTGACAGCTCTGTGCCTATAGCAGGAGTTGTTTTTTTCATGAGCGCAGTAAACTGTAATATCGGATATTATACCACAGCGCTGTTGTATTCTCAAATCTGATTGGTTAGAAAGTGTTGATACATTTTCTCTAACAGCTACTCTGACAATATTTCCAGCTGTAATAAAATAAATAAAAAAACCAAAACGCCTAATTGTTGACACTCTGAAGTTTTCTTTAAACGTATCATGAAAGGAGTCCTCTGGGGTCAGCACTTTGTAACAGTCCTTTAGATCTTCAGGACAGAGGACTTTGTGGTTTCCAGTTTTTGTTTATAGCTGCTATAACATAAGTGATATGAGGAACTAACTTGTTTTGTGGACATTCCCCAACATTAAATATAACTATACAGTCCGTACAGGATTTCGCAGAGGTTTTTTGTGATTGTTGCAGCCAAAAAATGTTTACTTTTGCTGTGGCTTTTTTCAAAATTTGCGAGTTTTTTGTGCTTTTTTTGCGGAAAACTACTTGAATTGGACAAATTGCAACTGCAAGAAACTGTTTTGCACGGTCTTTCACAGCGATGTTTGTTGGTAAATGAGACCTTTTAGCTGTACTTATGTTCTACGCTCGTGAATCGAAGAGGACTTCGGCTGAATGCGTGTTGTGATGACGTCACATGACACGTGTTGGCCCGAATCTGTGGAAAAACTGCAGTAATTTTGAAAAATTGCAAGCTCCTCGGAATATTGTGGATTTTGATTTCGCGTTCATTTCTGCGATCACAAAATCGCGAAATCCGGGAGGGACGGACTATAAATGAATTTTAAAAAATGCTGTGTTGTTCATTAATAAATGAAACGTTGTAATTGTTGGTAAATTGCTGTGGTACAGGAGGAATAAAACACTTCCTGATGTTCTGTTATACAGTAAGTATGAAAATAATCCACTTTGAGATCGTAACAGAGTAACTTTGCTTCGCTTTGGGTCGCATCACACCGCCCTGTCATTGATTATTTTCCTATAACAGCACACCCTTTAATGTTTCCTTGCGTACTTGGGACTTGTTTTTTTGTACTTTGTACTTGGCAAGTTCAAAGGTTTGTATTGTAAATATGAGTTGTGTGGCTATAATGGCAGCTCGAGTAGGCTGAGTTTCAGGCGCTTTACTTTGTATACGCACAATTTGTGAAAGGTGGTGTTACATCATTCCAGTAAAAAAAAATAATAATGCCACATGGTCACATTTTGTGATAATTATGGAAGTACACAGGGCGGACAGTCTATTGCTGCTCTATATGGCCCTGTGCACCACATTTTCTACAGATTACAGATTATTAGCTTGCTGGGTAGACAATATTGGTAAATATTTAAGTAAAATACTTTTAATGGAGAATCAATATTAACTCTCGGACTAGGCTCAGTGGAGGGCCTGGTTAGATTTGGTCTAATATTTAGGTAAAGTAATAGTGTATGATGGGCCTAGTATATTGACATATATGTAAGTGTTTAAAATATTATATTCAAATATATTACAAATCTGTGGTTTGTTTCAGCTCCATGCGTGATCAGCTCCTACCTACCACAGCATACAGCTAAAGGTTGCATTTAATAAAATTCTACAACTGAGTGCAAATGTTTGCATTCCCTCACTTCCAAAATGATTAAACGAACCAGCAGGAAGTTTAACGCAAGGCATGGTTTTTTTCACCCCAGAGATGTTCCTTGATTAGAAATGGTCAGAAAAGTGTTAGTGGTGAAACAATTAAAATTAGATTTTTAAAATATGATATCATTAAATCAAGACTTTTGCAGGCTGCTCATCTTTGTTTTGGATTTATGCTCATACCAACCCCGACCCCGCCCAAACTACTCTTTTTTTTCCCATTTATTTGGTGCATTTGTGTCTGAATGATGTCATTTCTAAACAGTTTAATATCTTTTGATGCACTTTACCAGCTCTGTGAAATATCTTGTTTTAGGTCTTGTAAAAGCTGTTTAATCATTCTGTGCTAACTCTTTAAGTTGTCTGCTTTCAGTGAACGGCTTAAGAGTTTGAACATGTCTACAACTTAAAGTCTATGCCTTAGTTAAGTAAATAAAATAAATTAAATAAAGCATGTAAGAGCATGCCAATGTGATGGAACCTTCTGAGTCTGCTCTAAATAATAATAATAAAAAAAAGATAAATGCTGACTGAGACTCAACAGCTATAACAAGTTTTTTAACAAAACAACACCATTACATTAACATGGAATTGTTTGTAGATCAATTATTTTTCCTCAAGAAAACCTAGGGGGATGCAAACTTTTGCACTCATCTGTATTTCAGGTGCTGGTGGTAGATTCACAAGTATTCACCTTGTAGCAGGTGTGCAAGGAGGAATTTGTGCCCCCTGACAGGTTAATGGACCCCTTGTGTCTGTCATGGCTCTTGGTATAATCCCTACCACTGTCTTTTAGTGCGTGCGTGCGTGTGTGTGTGTGTGTGTGTGTGTAAGCAGCAAATCTGAGAAGTCTGAGATCAACCAAATAGGTTTGACTTGGGTCTGGTTCTACACGGACCGGAAGTTTGACCCGTGGCTCCCTCGAGCCGCTCAAAGTGAGAAGTGCTGTGAACGATCGGCGTGATCCCCGCGCGCACCTTGCTCAGTCTGGGCTTTAGCTTGTTAAGTGACGATTTCCGACGAAGTGGCCTGTCCCTCGCAAGTCCCCCGACACAGTCCCGGCCGTCGTCCTCGCTCGCGCTGCGGTTCAGCAGCCTCAGGTTGGCTTGGAGAACTCGGGGCAGCTTCCACCCAGTGGCGTCGTCTCCGAGCGTGAGCTCCTCGCTCCTGGGGTCGGAGGCAGCGTCGGCGCCCGCTATGTCGAGGACGTCTCGCGCGACATCGCTGCGCAAATACTGACTCGCCTTCTTGCCACTGTAATCGCGCACCTCCACGTCGGCGTCGCACGCGCCCACCAGCAGCTTGATTACCTCGATGTGGTTGTGCATGGCGGCCAGGTGGAGGGGCGTGTAGCCCGCGCTCGAGCGCGCGTTCACGTCTAGCGTCAAGTCGCGTTGCCGCGCAAAGTTCACAATCTGGGCGAGCAGCTCGTGTTTGCCCAGCTTGGCGGCCCAGTGCAGGCATGTGAAACCGGTAACGAAGTCCTTCTTGGAAACGAGGCTGGGCTCCCTGTTCAGGAGCCGACCCAGGCTGTCCCACTCACCGTCGCAGGCGCACATCATCCACTCGTGCTCCACGGGGTCCAGCGTCGCGGAGGCGCTCTCTTCTTCAGCGTGCGCGCAGTTTACAGACGACGAGTCGCAGTCGCTCTTGGTGGCGTGTCGGCTGTGCCTGAGCACCATGCTGCGTCGTACCTGCGGCGAGCTGCTCATCATGTGCGCGATGAAACTCTTCCGACTGCCTTTGGGCGTGCTGCTCGGAGAGTCCGCGCTTCCCTCATCCGCTCCGCCCTCGCACGTGCCTAAACTGATCCGCGGTGATCCACTCCCTGCTCCTAACCTGTCCTCCTCGCGTGCTTTCGTTGCGGACTCGCCCTCTGGGTGACTCTGATCAGCGCTGTCCTCGCTCGGGCATACTTCTTCGGTATGCGTCGGTAAACATGCAACGTATAAGTACGTGCTTCCGTCAGTCTCCGGTTCAGTCTCGGCAATCTCCGGAACACATCCTCCCGTAGCAGTTTGTGCATCATGCAGAGCTTCATCTGCTCTCCGGACAGACCTGGTGTGATTCGCAGCGCCAGCGTTCCCGGTGTGCTTATTCCCCATGTCCGTTTTATCCTCAGATCCGTGCGCGGCCGAAATGAAAGCTGATCCATCCGGACCGGTTTGCGAAGTATTCGGAGGTGTGCGCGCACCTGCGCAAAAGGAGGCAGGCGGTATTTCTTGTTTTGCATCTTTGTGCTCTGACGGGACGGCGGTGTTGAGCGCGTGGCTCGGAGGCTTGCCCGGTTTGACAGGCGCGAGGCAGTTGTCCCTGCGGTTGTCATGGGTAACAACAGCGCTCGTTTCCAGGACGGCGGCGCTGTCCGGTCCATGATGGCCATCCTCCCGTTTCACCGACCCTCTGAACCTTTTCCTCAGACAGACGTATTTCTCTCCGTTCTCCACTTTCACCACCGCGACGCTGTCCACGTAGCTCTTAAACGCCTCTTTAACCGCGACTTTCCTCTCGGGCTCGGTGGAAATTAAGGATCGAAAGTGGTTGATCAAATCCGTGTTCTTCACTCTCCCTCCTCTCTCCGTCAGAAAACATAACACCGCTTCTTGGCTGCATTCGGTCGCCATCACATCACACTAAACTACACATCATCGACCATTATTGTTTACCTGCATTTAGCAGGCTATCTGTTATTCCCCGTGAAGGAAAAATCTCCTCTTTTTACGAATCTGAATAAACAAATCGATGCTCGCCCCATTTTTGGATCCCCCATTATTTTGGCTCTGTTAATCCCTAGTATTGCCAGTAAGTGGAGCAACCACGTCTTCATTCATTACACGCAAACACACGCCCCGCCCTTAAATCCCTCCTTACGGAAACTGTTTCCTTTCGGACGCCATATTGGATCTCAATATCACGAGCCTTTTAACCATAGGCGGTCCCATACAGAGCCAACATGGACGACAGTTTCTTATTTCCCAATACTGTTGCATTTTCCAAGCGTTTATCTGGTTTAGGGCGTACCAATGTATATACGGGGGGAAGTTGAGTGAAAGCTAACTAGTGATATGGTATGTTCGCAAATTAAAAAACAAAAATACAAAATAATAACCAAACAGTAATTTATGACAATTCTAAGAATTAGTTATGGTTTAATGTGAGAGTCAGTGTCTTTATTTGGTGAGGTATTTTTATACTACATAGGTAGAGATTTATTTACCCTGTAGTGTACTGGCGTTTCTGAGGAGTGGTACAGTCCTGTTGCATTCCAAGCGTTTCTCCTCAAACTTTTTCAAGTGGCTTCACCCGCCTCTTTCATGTCGGTACTTTTTCGAATCTAAATTATATTATATTTAAAAGAAAATAAATTATAAGTGTTCCTTCAACATGGCTTCATCTGATGTTGCTCGACAAGGGGTAAGCTTCGTGTAAATTTGTTTTTCTTTAGTAGCTCTAATCTTGGTTTAGCTAGGTTAGTAGATAGCCAGCTAGCTAGCTAGTAAGTTTAACTAGCAATAGATAAATCTCAACTGACTTTATGTTCCCTAATTATACAAGTGCACTACTTTGAGTATGAATTAATGGCTTCTACGCGCTATTTAATACACCACAGGGTCCAACAGGGGGGAAAACACATGTAACCCATTCAGCAGTTTTTTAAGTCTTTCATTGAAAGTTAATGAGCGTAGCCATGGATTTATCATTTTTCCTTGAGTAACACAAACTGCATTTTTATTTTTATTATAAATCAGTTCACCCTTCCTCCAGATCTATTCTAAACCGCTCTACATTCATCTTACATGATTTCCAGTATCAACAACATCGTAGTAGTTTTTTTAGTTTCGGGAAAATGATTACACTTTTTTTTTTTTAATGACTCAACCTGTACTAGTCTTATGTTTGTCCAATTAAATGCTCTCTAGAACTTGTATGTCCCGCCCTCGGGTCATGTCCTGCTCTACAGTAGAAACTTATTAGGAGTGAACATGGTTCTTCGACTAGTGATGGGAAGTTCGGATCATTTTACTGACTCGGATCTTTTGAATCTCATTCAGCAAAATGAACAAATCTTTTTTTGAGTCATTTAGTTCATTTCAGCAGAATATAATTAAAAGGTTACATGTTAAATTCCCCAACACATCTAGTACTTACGCAAAAGTTGATCACATTTGGAATAAAAAATTAACTATAGGCTAATGCAGCCAAGGCTGAATTATGAGAAACAGAAATGATTCATTAATAGCTTAGCACTGGGTCTTCAGGCTATGCAGTCTGTTAGTTCACCTAACCTCCTGATCCGAGTTCTTCTTTCTTTTGTCACATCACATTTGTCACGTCTGTTCCCCGGAAACAGAAATGATTAGTTCATCTCTCGAGTCTTCGGGTTCGAGTCGTTCGTTCATCACGTGACCCCCTCATAGGCTGAATGCAGTGGGGCTGTGAAGTCATGAATGAACGACTCGAACCCGAAGACTCGAGAGATGAACTAATAATTTCTGTTTCCTGTACAGAACCTATGAGGATGTTGCTGCGCACACGCGGTCAAAAATTAACGAATTACTCGCCGAGACTCTCGTTGTTCACGAGTCATGTTAAAATGAACGAATCATTCATGAATGACACATCACTTTCATCGATGTGTCTTCATGCACACTGTTCCTTGTAAGAGAATATTAATAGTTGGAGTTCATTCATTTGGAAGAGGGTAGAATTTTGCGGTTTTGTGTCTGACGCTTTTTTCAGAGAAGTGATTTACTAGCTTTGTGCTGTTTTAGTACCTCAGACTAACCGAGAACGTGATTCAGGAGCCTCTTCCTCAGTAAGAGCAATGTCATTTTATGGCGTAGTGAAATATTTTAATTTAGCTATAAGCCTAACACTCCTGTGAGACCCTGGGATGCACATGTGTACGGCGTAACTCCAAAAACACATGGCGTCTCGTCGTTGAGAAGTCCTCCACGGGTGAAAAATGGGTCTCTTTAAACTCTTCACTGTTCTCCATATTTAGCGAGCTCACTAAGATATTTTTTAGATTTGTCACAGATGTGGTGTATCTCAAACACTTGGCTGTCAGGCAAGTACTTCAACACACCATCACACCAGCTTACTGTTTTAAACCTTGCCTCTGCAGACATTTCATTGAGACTGAAAATCTGTGTCGCTTAACTTTCTTATTTGCCCCCACCCCCCCCAAAAAAAACAACCCAAAAACAAAAATATCACCCCATCTCTGGAATGCAGGGATAAACATGTTTGTCCTCCCAAATGGTTACGAGCCCCAGAGTGCTGTGGTGTGTATAATGGCATGCTTATCAAAGCACAAGAATGTGAATGATTTTTAAAGCTTAACTAAGAATTAAGTTCTTTCCTGCCTAAAAGAATGAGGGAAAAAATTCCCCCTTGTTCACAAATATGCAGACAATGTAAACGTTTGCATACTCTTAGGATTCAGTTACAGTGATGTATAGGTTTCAGAGCTGTTCCTTCCTTAATGAAACGTACCAGAAATAGTCCAATGGTGAGTGATGGTTATTTTTGCCATCGTTTGTCCTGGTGTATCTGTTATAACACTGCCTGATACGCCGATAAGTTCTAGACTAGAGAGTAACAGGCGAGCCACGATTTTAGCGACAGCGTGACAAGTGACATTTAAATTCAGATTTTCTCAATTCTATGCAAATTGCAGAGGTACGACGCTGTAAAGTGACAAATCCGAACGACTGGTTTGAATCGTTATTCAGTATGGTTTCGTCAGTTCCCTGCTCACAACTTTAGACCCTGTTTGCAGTCTGAAATGCAGCAATGGAAGAAAAAGCAAGCACTTTCGTTTCATCGTATTGTCTCATACAACCTTTCATTAAATGTGTATAAAGACAAAATAAAGTTCAGAAGGAAGTAGCAGTGATTGTATGTGGTTAGTACGGTTTGCTCGCTTTGCTAATCTGCCTACAAAGTGAATACGAAGTGTAGAAGGTAACGTATATAAATCAAACTTGAATACATTTTAAACAGTAATGCTGTATATAAATCATATACATTTTGACTACTGTGTTTTCTCAAGTTAAAAAAAAAACAAACAAACAAACAAACAAAAAAACCCTCTGGACACGAGCAACAATAGTAAAAGTCGTTACACGAATAAAAGACATGTATGGCTTGATGCTTGCTAGTGTGAACGCCGCATTCTTTACATCAAATCTGAAGACCGAGAGCCTTATGGGAAAACTTCTCTTGGATTGCTGTCTTCTTCCAGGATAAACACACATTTCTTATTTAATATATTTTTGTCGCTAAGGGTCACTCCATGTAAAACTGCAACCAAAGCTTCCAGAATAATGACTTTACCATCAGACATAATGGCATATGGCTCAAAAGATAACATCTCTACTCAAACATGAGTTATGAGGCATCACATTTACTGCGTTAAACGTGTGCACGAAAATAACAATGCGTTTATTGATGCAAAGTTTATTTAAAAATAAATAAAAATTAGGAAAACATTTGACAGGTCAATAAATAGCCTAACATTTAAGAGAAGTTTGAAAAGAATCAACAATTTGGACCGATCAGAAAGAAGGATTGGGTACGCTGTGAAGTGTCAGTGTTCTTGGTTACAGAGCGAATCACTAGGAAGTTAAAGTTTTTAATGATCACGTAGTCGCGATGTGTATTAATTGAGTGACTTGACTTTACCCTGCACGAGTGTAATATGGTGTAACTTACCTGGACACGAACATCAGATTCTCAAAACGCTTTTCGGTCCGCCATGTTGAATGATTATCGTAGGAGATCTGTGAGTACTGGTGGAAAATTCAAAGCTTGGGTAAAACTAGAAACTTATATTATAGATGAAATCAAATAAAGTTCTGGTCATTTTTCCCCTCTCGTTTTTTTTTTTTTAAATACCATCACTTGTTCCTGACTGACAGAGAAATATTGTTACTAAAGGAAATTGAGTTTTAATTTATTTATTAAAACAGTTTGAACGTAACCCATGGAGACACCAATGGGCTGTGACCCGGAACAACCATTCCCATAGATTACTATTAAGTAGCCTCTGTGTTCAAATAAGAAGACTTTTATTACAGGAGAGCGTGGGAATTAAAGCAAAAAAAAAAATTACCTTATTAGGTGTGGTAAAGAATGTCACAATTTCTGACTAATTAATGTGGAGAATTTAGAAAGACATTGTTTTTACAGTCATTAGAAACAGGATGACATTGAAATGATCATGTGTATATACAGTATCTCACAAAAGTGAATACACCCTCACATTTTTGTAAGTATTTGATTATATCTTTTCATGTGACAACACTGAAGAAATGACACTTTGCTACAATGTAAAGTAGTGAGTGTACAGC
>JANDJT010000021.1:9024297-9036789 GCA_024331685.1 Stegophilus panzeri | reverse complement strand
ATAGAGTCCATGATGCCATGTATCCTAACAAAATGTCCAGGTCCTCTGACAGAAAAACAGCCCCAAAACATTAAAGATCCATCACCATATTTAACCGTGGGCATGAGGTACTTCTCCATAGGACTACCTCTCTGATGTAGGTGACTTCAGATTGTAGTTTTGGAGACTTTCTGACCCCAAGACACAACTAACTTCTGTAATTCTCCAGCTGTGATCCTTGGAGATTTTATGGCCACTCGAACTATCCTCTTCACAGTGCATTGAGACAATATATACACACAAGTCCAATTCCAGGCTGATTCATAACTTTTCCAGTTGACTGGAACTTCTTAATTATTGCCCTGATGGTGGAAATGGGCATTTCCAATGCTCCTGCTTTTTTCTTATAGCTACTTCCTATTTTGTGAAGCTCAGCAACCTTTTTCTGCACAGCTATATTCCTTGGTCTTACCCATTGTTATGAATGACTAAGGGAATTTGGGCTCATATTTATACCCCTGTGAAACAGGAAGTCATGGTTGAACAATTTCCTGTTCAAAAACTCAAAATTCTTTCATAGAAATGTGTCCCTAACACACTACAGGCTACAGTATGAGCACGTTATCATTTCCAAAATATAATTTACAATGTGAAACAACTGTAACGTCTCACTAATAATAATTGCAACACTAATCAAAGTTATTACGCATGAGGAAGATAATGATGCTGAGAGAGGTGACTTTCCCAGGAGACACTCTGATCACTCGGTTTAATGGGGAGTTTGTAGAGAAGATGGCTGCCGTCTTGTTCCACGGTACCGGCAGGTTACAGATGTTTCCTTCACAACAGGAAGTGCAAACCTGCAGAGTTTAAACAACAGTAATTTAAAAGATATTTAAAAATATGCAGGATTGTATTTAAACCACATTTTAATCCTAGTTTTTAGCTTTACAGTAAACCTGAATACACTTGTTTTCTATTACTTCAAACTATCAATTGGAATTAGAGGTGGTTAAAATTTCTTAAATGACAACACATATTAGACAGACTGTGGAAGATAAAATAGTTTTCTTAAAGAAAAGCTTTTATGTTACAAAAAAAATCCCAGTAACATTGTTGCTGTTTACTGGTTTAGACTGGTGAAGCCATCATTGTCTCAGCGATGTCTAACCTAAATCAGTTTCAGGTTAAATATTTTACGTGATTAGCTCTCAATTCTGTTTGAATTTTTTAATCTTTCCTAGTTTCTTAATTACAATTTTAAACAAGAAAAATGCCTTATATGAAGTACAACCAGATGCAGTTTTTGTACCAGAAAACAAAATTACATTTGATTCTACTACAGAGCATAATGATGTATGGCTGTATGTTTGTGAGCAAATTGAAGTCTGTCAGTAGATTAATGGATCATACCATGTGGGCTTCATGCTGCACGCAGCCTGTGGACACGCACTCGTCCCGAGACACACAGCGCTTTGTGACGGAGACACTTTCGCCATCAGCATTCATCCGGTGACGTGTGTAGCAGAATTTAGTGTCTTTACAGGATCATAAAAACATCAGAGGTCAATCATAAACCTATTTGCGTAATTAAAATTGTATAAATGTGATAAAATATGAGTATTACATGTGACTGTGTGATTCATGCCTCTATATAGTTTTTTTTGGTGACAAAATTTGGTGAGACATACTGTATGCTTTGAAAATAGCGACAGTCAGGGGAAAATCAGTTCACTACAAAACCGAAGGTGAATGTGATTAAATATTAATACTGACAATTGTTTTTTATGTCATTAATTTTTTTCCTTTACCCCTAATTTATCTCTTTATTAATTAATTTTCGGTGAATCCTTGTATCATAAAAAACTGTTATTCCTCGATCAGTTCATCAGATATTTTTGATGCTTAGTGTTGAGTGCAAACGTTTTCATCCCCTGTGGTTCCTGAATGGGGGAAAAAAAGAAAAATGTAGCCTTATTATTCAAAGGAAGCAAAGAACCCTTAATGATTCAAAGAAACTGCTGTGTCTAAGAGTGTGAGTGTGTCCTATACTAACACAACGATTAGCAAGAACAGAATATTAAGTCAAATATGGAAAAAGATGATCTAAAAAGGTGTTCAATGGTAAGAAAGGTTCAAAAAGAGAGATGCAAACTTTCCCTATCATTCTGATGGTTTCATTATTAATATACTATTAATAGATTGACAACAACTAAAATGAAAACTATTTGACCCTTTTTGTTAATTGCAGCAGTGAAGGAAATCTAACACACTAAATGTGATGCTAAAAATTATATATATTTTTTGTCTTAAGGATATATATTGTTAAAATGTTCACCTGAAAAGTATATATAACACGTTTTTATAGAAACTATAGAACGTATTTATACTTTCAACCACAAACACAATCAGAAATGAAATTCATATTATAAAGAAACATGAAATATGGAATACAGACATGCAAATGTGCATATGTGTGTGTGTGTGTGTGTGTGTGTGTGTGTGTGTGTGTGTGTGTGTGTGTGTACCTCTAGGGCAGTATTTGTCAGGAGCCCAGCGGTTGCAGGAGTAATTATCTTCAACATCTTCACAGGTGAAGCACTTAAACCCTCCAGGGTGTGGAGTAGCTAGAAATACAGACAAATACAGCATTCCTATATTTAAAAAGTTTAAATTCTTTCAATATAATTAAATTATTTATAGGGAGAAGCATGCTTACACCAGCTATAGGTCTGGAAATCAAATAAATAGCATGTAAACTGTTATGCAACATCCATATACTGTACGTGCATAAAATAGACTTGTTTAAAAAAATATATTTTATAAAATTTAACTGCACTGAAATGTGTTCCAATGAGACTGATGCAGTGCTGTGACACACACCTTTTAATATTTAAGATAGATATTTCACATTGAACTTGCGAGATAAAATGAAAACTGCACATCACTAAAGATGCCCGCTGCAAATATGTCTCTGTAAACACTGATCCCGTATCCCTCAAAAGAACCCGGTTAAATCTTAATAAAAGCAAAAAAAAAAAAAAAGCATTTCTCAAATGAGTTTTGTGTTTGGGTCAATTACCTTATATAAAAATAAAAATAAATAAATAAATAATAATTTAAAAATAAATAAATAAATAAATAAAAAAAGCTAATTTAACTTAGTGATCTGAACTTCTTTTACTGAGATTATCACATTATATATTTGACCTGAGAGTAAGAGTATTAAACCAAAAGGTCTGATTGTTTTAGTCACTGTTATACTCCATTCATCAAAATGAATTTTGTGTTTCTCCACTTCTCCATAAATACGTTGAAATCACTCTAATATGAGTTGCACAGTAAATTTTAACAAAAAAACCCCAAAAAACCTGACAGATGGAGCTGAACGATGTCTGCCAGAGTAAAATCCCGGGACAGGACGGCTGTCAGCCAATCGGAAAGCAGCGTGCTTAGAAGAAGCCCGGTCAATTTGAGGCAGACTTCCATGATTGGATGATTGCAGAGTTACTCAGCGTTCCCTCCATGAGTCGTCTGTTCATAACCTGAGAAAGCAAGCTTGACTAAATCAGGCCTTAATTGTTATACTGCAGGTAAAATGTGTTTCAACGAGACACCTTTTAATAAACTGGATTTCTCGCTAGATATTTCACATTGAACTTGCAAGATAAAGCTAAAAAAAATGTATAATAGCATTTAAACCAATAATTCACTAGTTTAAGTGATTAAATGAGGTATAACAAAAATATCACTCTTCTGCTGGTGATGGCATTCAGGGGCATGAAAGAGCTTTGCTTCTGTCTACATGCAAACTGTAAGAGACAATCTAAGCTGTCTATTCATTATAAGGTGGCAGATGGACTCAGTATGAGCTCATTGTTAAAGGGGAATCTCTAAAGGTTCTGCTTTCACTCACAGTGTGATTCTCTCACAGCAGGAAAACTGGAAGAATAAATCCTCAGTCTTTAAATATCATCTTATGTGCTGTACGCATCTTCTTAATTATGAAACATTAAAGGAATACCCCAGCATTTTTCCAACCTAATCTCTATTTAGCATACAGAGACGACACTGATCTGATACCCAGGATACTAGGAAAAATGGTGGATAGGATATCAGGGGAAAAAAATGAACGTGATCTGATCCTGTAAGAAAGAGAAATGATTAAAATTGTGTTTTTGCCAATGTTAATGTAATGTAAATGTTTGCGTACAGAAGGACTTCTTGTTAGGATAGATTTTTTAAATTAGATTTACATTTTATACTTTATTATATTTACCATGCAAGTGATTTTTGTCGTGTTTTTAGCAGTTTCCCCCCCCTCCTGTGCGTTTTAAGTGCTTCGTTTAAAAAAAAATATATATATATATTTTAAAGCAAAAATATCAGATGAGTATCGATATTGGCTGATACTCAAGGTTTCAATTTTAATATCCGTATCGGAAAAGAAGCGGTAACATGCAATCTCTACTAAAAAAACGATAACACGATAACACATTTTTATTATTTTTTTGTTCCTGGGTATTAATGGCTCGTACCACAAAAGTAGAGAAAATGGCTATTACTCCCCTCAAATTCTGCTTTCGTAACCAGGACATATTGAAATTTCTTGAAATTGATCTATTTCATTGAGGAAACAGGCAAATTCACATCTTTTCATTTACATAAAGTCAGAAAAAAACAACATATGAATCAAAATGAACATAGTTACATAGTAACATAGTAATGGACGTTTTGGGGCAGAGATGGTGGGGCAGTTTTTTTTAACATTTAAGCAAAACAATCTATTTTTGTAGAATTTTATGAATTCTGCAGTCAAAAGTATATGTAAAATAATATCTATTTCAGTATTATTGTCCTTTTAGAGATTACTGTTTTGATGAGGGTGACTTAGTAATATAAGTGAAGAACACACAGTTCTACACACAGATCTACTGTTTCTTCCTTTAAATTCAGTTTAGAAATTGTACAAGCTTCATATTCTGTGCACTGCAGTACGTCATTGCCATATTAATATTAATATTCAATAAGAGTTTAAATGTTCAGATGGTCACAAGTTCAATCACACACACTCCTAACACTCCATCTCTCTCACACACACCCAGCACACTTCCGTCATTCCAGACACTCATCCAGAGTGAGTGTGTGTGTGTGCCTGAAGTGTGATGATACGAGTAACTGAGCCTCACATCTGAGCGCTAACGAGAGCTCCGTCATTTACATCCAACGATTTGCCTATACAACAATACATAGTTATTATTTATATTACAGTGCTGTTAACGCTTTCTGACCAGTCAAAATCAAGAACTTGAGTACTTTTCTATAACAGCAGCTCTGACAGTAGCTGTAACATTTCTAGACAAAGGAAAGTCTTTTGCAGTTTCCGAGTAAAATAAACTGTATTTTTATTAACAAGAGGCTGGTGAGAAAATGACTCGTTATAGCTGCTACAATGGAACCATCCATCCATCCATTTTCTATACCGCTTATCCTACAGGGTTGCGGGGAACCTGGAGCCTATCCCAGGACGCATCGGGCACAAGGCGGGGTACACCCTGGACAGGGTGCTACAACAGAACCGATAACAAGAATGGATTTGTTTTGTGGATGTTCCACGACATTAAATGAAACTATAAATGGATGAAAATTACTACTTCAGACATTTGACCTTGCAGTGACCTTGACTCTTTTTGGATCAATTCCAAAACATGTTCAGTTCATCTGCTTATTACATTTATAACTCCATATCAATTCTACAAATATTCAACCACTCGTTCTTGAGATATCACTCTAAAGATGGTCCTGAATGGACATGGACAATCTTAAAAAAATTAGGTGGCCTATAAAAATTGTATTTGTTGGTAAACTGCTGTGGAATAAGAGGAATAAAACAATTCGAAGTGTTTACAGTAACTAGCTCACACCACCCAGTCATTGATCACTTTATTTATTTATTTATTTATTTTTATTTTAAACAGCACACCCTTGAGTGCTTTACTACTTACTCAATACATATATTAGGAGCTATAATAAGTAAAAATCTGCAAATAGCTGTGGGCTGTAAAAACATTAAAACAAATACTTCAGTGGATAATTCCTCAGCTCGAGATCTCACATCATATTCACACACAATATTTTGGTAATTTTGTCTTTTTGCAGAATACAAGAAAAACAAACAAACAAAAAAGGAGCTGGACAGATAGGAGTCCCCGTCTCTCTCTCTGTCTCTTGGACAGACAGACAGGCAGGTGTAGCTGCTCTGATTCACGCGCGCGACATCTCTGGGTTCCCACACGGACGCGCCTACGTGCACCTGTTGCTCCAAGCCGAGCGCGTGCGCCGCGTCAAACCAGAAAAGATAAACCACAAATACACAAAAAGAGAAAATATTCGATTCTTTTAACAGTTTCACTCAGACTCACCAGTAACGTTTCGTTGATAAACGTGATGTGTTAAGAAAAGAATAAAACATAAACCTAAACTTATACTGCGTTTGGTTCACGTTTTAAACCACTAACTCCATCTCCATCTTCAAGCGCCGGTGTGAAGCGAGGCTTAGAAGAAGGTGAGATGCTTCAGTGGGCGTGTCATATGATTGGTCGATCAGTAGGATGGGCGTGTCTCGAAGTCCACATGTGAACGAGTGATGGGATTTCCGACTCTTTTCAGCGAGTCAGCTCTTTTAACTCGACTCACGAAGAAGAGTCAGCTCTTTCGGCTTCCAAATGTCTCATTTCTAAGTTTGATATTTTGAAAAGTGGTGTTGTTTCGTATGGCTGAAATTATTACGAAATAACATGGGTTTGTGTTGCATTTGTCAAAATATGCAGGCAAGGGAAAAAACATACGTCTTGTCCAACAAAAAAGACCCGAGTCAAAGAGCCGACTCATTCGTGTACGACACACCACTGTTGTAAAGTCCAACAGTCTACTACACCATAGCTCAGACCTTCAAAATTCAGTTTTATGGTTATACCTAACTTTTTTTTTTTCTGTTAGCCATCTATTCAGTAGTAGTGAAGATTATGAACATGCATTAATAGGATATAAAATCCTGTCAGGTTTTCTCATATTATCTAACTAGCTAAATAATATGTACAAAAAAAGAAAAAAGAAAAAAAAAAAAAAAAAAGACTACACAATTGAAATAAACATGAACAATTGTATCTTTAGAATGAGCACAAATCTCTTTTACCCCTTAATATTTTCTGTCTGGTGGACCACACAAATCTTCCACTTCTACATCAATACTGATGGATGGTGTGTCCTGTATCAAATACAGCAGCCCTATATCCTCAGAAGACATGTGAATCATATAAACCTCTGAGGCTAAAGACAAGCAATAAATGAGTGTTTTGCAACCAAAGTAAGAGAATGCAGTGGTGGTGGAGGTTATTAAAGTATTTAAACTGACATACGCTGTGTGTTTTGTCCTGTACTTATACAGTACTGTAACCTCAGTTTTAACTGAAGTCTAAAAATGTATTCAAGCATAACATTCCTCCTGAATCTGCATTCTTCTTAGTCGGCTGCATTCAGTACACACTCACTAAATCATTCCACACTTGCCCTCAGAGGTTTCCATATCTGAATAGGGCTATTGAGTGAACACTTGTCTGTCCCCCCCCCCAATATCTTCCCCTGAATAGTTTCTAAATCATAGCAGGATCTGATTAAATCTTAAATTCCCAAGAATGGCTTGCTTTCATCTATTAAACACACACACAAGCACACGTGTTGCACAGTCACTGTGACGCTTGGATTCGACACCAAATGCAGACACACATGCAAGCTGAATCAATCTGGCCGCGCACACACTTTTTGTTTTTTTTATTCTGATTGGTCAGATGGTGTTGATTAATTTTCTATAACGGAAGCCCTGGCAGTAATGCCAGCTGCAAGAAAAATCCCAGGTTTATATTAATGCACTCATTCTAATAACCTACTACTAGTAACTAAACAACTAGTAACAACTTACACAGGGACTTGCATTGCTGGGGCGTCACATACATTTATTATTTCAACTAAATTATTTAAAAAAAAACAAACAGTTATTTAACAGAAAAACATATAGGCTTTTGGAAGGAGTCTCCAGTGTCAGCACTTTGTAACAATCAGAGGTAAAGCTGTACCTGTGACAAGCTGTGTTTTATTGTTTTATTCACTTTAAAAGAGATGAAAAAAAAGAGAGGTTGGTGAAGGAATGCTGCTAGAACAGGAAGTAACTTGTTTTTCAAAACACTCCACAGAATTAAATGGAACTATTAACTGAAAAAAAAGATATGAAGTGTTATTCTTTAATTATTACAAAAATGTAATTGTTCGATCTTATTTAATGTAATTTTTCTGTAAGTATTCTATGTTAATTATGTTGAATGGTTAGAACTGTGAAAGAGTGCAATTACCGACATGATCTATATTATCACGGTATTTTTATTGTGAAGACATTTTACAGAATGGAAAATAATAATACTGACCCGTGAATTTTAGGATACTAACGTCACTGGTGTTGTACCCACAAAAAGAGATCTTCTGAATCCTTGGTATGTATCTTTCACTTAGAAAAGTGAATAATGCAAAATTTTAAACTAGTTTAACATACATCCTAAGGATGACTTGTACCTTTAGGGGTACATTTACATTATTTACACCTTGCAGAGTGAAAAAGCCAGGTAACTGTACACATTGTGACCGCCTTATTACTTTTATTGGACTTGTGCAGGGCAGTGGGTCCCCAGGACTGTATTATATGAACCATGCTCTAAAGGACTACATTCTGTTGCCTGATTCTGTTGTTGAAGTGGATGTTTTAGATCATATAACATTTAGAGCGAGCTTTGATAAATCAGCACTGAGGAATGTGACTGCAGTGTCTGGTTACTGTAGCATATCACAAGTATTAGCGCAGGATTAAAGACTGATAGCACAGGATCTTTCAGAGATCAGAAGCCTTGTATATCAAAGTTCTCAGTGTACTGATCTACACAGCATTTCTGCCTGTCAGACTAGTGTTCAATTCCAAGTGAGGAAATATTGCCAGGATTCACAGAAGCACTGCTGCAAGCCTACTTGTGGAAATTTTGGTCAGATCATGCAGATTCACTGGCAAGTATACAGTTAGTAACTATATAACACACTGCAAGGTTTAACAGTGCAGTATTACATCTGATTACTGAGAGATTGCTGTAGAGTTTCAATATTATCAGATCATTTACATACAGACACTCCATCTCACTCACAAAGAAGTTACTTGAATACATAATCATGTTTGGATGAATAAGTACCTGAGGATAATACGAGAATAATGAAGTTCTTGAAACTTTCTATACGTCTGCAGGAAATAGATGCTTAAATACTCCCGAACCACAGAGAGCAGGTTATAGGTGGTGCCGTGACTCGGATTAAAAACATTAATCCGTGGAGTGAAGTAATTAAAGTGAGTCACACAGGCTACTGTTTTATTGCAGACTCAAATTAAAACAGAAGCAGCTTGCTGTTACATGCGAGTTATCCTGTAATTGATACAAGCCTTTTCTCCCCAGGTACATCTAGGAGCAAATCCTGGACTGTACACACCATGTCTGGAAATTACACAGTTGTAGCATACAGGTATTAATTTCTTTTATAGTCATTATGCTCAGAAATTATTACGGTGTACATTATATCGCTCATGCCAGTTCCTTAAATGCAACAAAAGACAAAAACCTTTCTTCAAACTCATAAACTAGTAAATGATGAGGTCATCCCTGGTTGGAAACTGGTAGAAAGTGTCTGGGTTACATGAGAGAGTAACTGGATAAATAACGTAATTAATTGCAGTAAAACAGACACCAGGCATTAAAATCTACATAGGCCAGTAGAAATGAAATAGAAAAACACTTAACTAAGTTAAAAAAATAAAATAAATTAGGAGTCATTCACAGGGAGCTTTAAGAAATATTCATATGCACACACACACACACACACACACACACACACTCATTTTCTTAACCTACTTTGTACGTGAGGTCCTAGGTAAACAGGCACAGGACAAAACCAGAAAAACACATAATACACAGAAGACATTGCAAGAAGAAACAAAACAGCCTTGATATAGAGTTTGGAAAGCCACAGGGGTCAGAACTAGTTTGGACAGGACACACATTTTAAGGAGTTTCCATAAAACTACTCACTCTGCAGCAGCATTCAGATCTGAATCTGAATTGAGTTGTCAAGATGCATCAAGAAATGTTTACACAATGTCATCAGAACTTGAGCAGTAACACTTTAAAGCCGTATTGTTTAGTGTGTAAAGAGCCAGCAATGCTGACGGAGAGGGGGTCCAGGGCTCACACCCGCATTCGGAACAGCCCAAGAGGTGAAGCATCACTAAGGCAGTCAGCCTGGGAAAATAAATAAAATCTCACAACACATCAGCCTGAGAAGTGCACAATGTAACACACAAGCACCATCATACACAAGAGCAACCACAGCACAGCCTGCAAAGTTCTTGCATTTTTCAGCCATACAGACTTCTAGAAAGGTTCTTTTCCTCACATATCCACACTAAAGCAAATCACACACTTCTGTCAGTCTAATACTGATGGACCTTAATTTGCAGTGAGAAAGAAAGACTTCAAAACCAAATACAATCATTGTAAACCAATAGAATTAGCCTATACAAACACCAAGGGTAATGTTTTGGGACAATGTTTTGCAGTTGAAATATTGGGGTTACACTGAAGTAAGTTCAAGGATACTTTATTTGTATAAAATCCAGTAAAATTACTCTAGATTATTAGATTGCTTAGATCAAACTCAGTGCTACTCCGCTTTGTCTCCACCTGAGACAAAAAAAAAAAAAACAAAAAACAAAAAAAACAAAAAACAAAACAAAACAAAAAAAACCACACACCACTCTCATAGCACGAAATCCAAAGCTCCTCTCCTTAGCTTACGGTGAAGAGATCGCACCCAGTGTAGTTCGGTATATTTCTGCTCTAATACACCTGATTTAACTATTTAACATTCTTGAGTTGACTCAGGTGTGTTCGTAAAAGGATTGCGGTCATGGAACAATCTGGAATTTTCCCTTCAGCAAGTTTGTTTGTTTGTGTTCGAGTTTACTGTCATACCAGGTATTAAATCAAACATTCAATAAAATCAGCTTAAAGTCAGACATTTCTGTAAAACATGACTCTATAAAAGATTCTTTAAATTTACTGATAAAAACTGTAATAGCTTTCCTGGGTCCTTCAGTAAGCAAGGAAAAAAGGTTTTAACTGCCGTTACAGGAAAACTGTGTGGAAACAGCTTTACCTTTTATTATTACAAAACACTGACACGAGAGACTCCTTCCAAAAATGCTAAATAAACATCTTAGACATAACCTCACCATATTAAAGACTCTATGCTTCCCCTGCTTCTGTAGCCAAATCAAAATATGTAATAAATGAACACACAGCTGAAAGAAAATATTTCATATTATTTAATTTGAGACAGTGCTGTGAAGAAACGGCCAAAACCACAGGAAGAAATCTCCAAACCAAGTCCCTTAATTTACCACAAGTCCTCAGTGAATACAGTCAATTGGACACACACACACACAGGCAATGAAGATTAAAAATGATGATAGCTATAGATGATTGGTCCTCCTCTCCCAGCAGTTACAGAGAAGGCATGATGGTGGCCAGCACGAATAGGCTTAGCTGCAACACACACACACACACACACACACACACACACACACACACTTTTTATTCATTTATAGTTACATTCCCTCACCAGCCTCTCTTTTTTTAATCAATAAATGCAGCTTGTCATGTTACCGAGTTTTCCAGTGTCAAAAAACTTAATAGGACAGTTTTATGTTCAAGACTAAGTTCAAGAACAAAATGTAACCATAACCACAGACACAAATATACAGCATGTTTGTTCACTTTATATTTTAAAATACAAAAACAAGCACTGGCAGTATGTATTTAGATTTGTGAGATTATTGGTTCCCTTCAAGAGAACAAACTGAGACCCATTTCACCATCATTGGCTACGTTTACATGCACATCAATATTCTAATTAGTATTGAGTCACGTAAACACAGCAATTCCACTGTCTGATTCAGATTAAGAATCCCTGGAATATGGCTGTTTTAATCGGAAATTTGTTGCATGTAAACACCTTATTCAGAAAAGCCACTGAACGGAGATATATGCGTACGCTCAGTCCACAAGGAATTGTGGGTGCTAACAGAGGTGTAGCTGTAAGCTAGGTATTTAGGAATGACAACTCAGGCATACTTACAACAACCATGTACACAGGAATATTCCGATGCCTGTACGCATATAAACATCGTATTCATAATATGGCTGTAACCCGAATATGAAACAAAATTTGATGTGGATGTAAACGTAGGCAGTGTGAGATGCCAATATGTTTGAAACCATTCTTCTTGCATAACAAAATGCATTATTTGGAAATTTGAAATTTTTCAAATTTATAAAATTTTGCAAGTACCAGTAATTTCATGCATTTTAT
>JANDJT010000021.1:9000752-9015786 GCA_024331685.1 Stegophilus panzeri | reverse complement strand
AGATCCCTTGCCATGTATTCTCCAACCTCATCAGGCATTATAGGAGAAGACTCAGAGCTGTTATCTTGGCAAAGGGATGTAGCACAAAGTATTGACTAAAAGGGTGTCAATAATTGCTGCACACCTATAGTTAAAGTTTTTTTTTTTTATAAACCTGTGTTTTGTTTGCAATTGTTTGATATCCATAACACAGAGTATTTTTGTGAATTTTTTTAACAAAAGCTCAAAATGTTAAACAATAAAGACAATTTTTCACAGCTTTATTTGCTCATATTTACCAAGGGTGCCAATATTAGTGAAGGACACCGTATTTAAAGAAAACTGTTTTTATTTAGAACTTATCTGGCTCCTCACATAAGCAGTGAGAAAATCAGATGGTTTTCAGACAGAACTCAAAGCTTGAGATTGAAAAGTCTGCCACGTCACCTGAGAGATGAGTAAGTGACAGGAAGCTAGCTCTCGGTCATTGGCCAGGATCTTGAACGAGGTGTGCTCATGGGTAGACTCTAACTGTTTGGTGTGATTGATGAGGCTTTTCAATTCAGACTTGAGCTTTGTGAGGAAAAGTTGAACCGCTGAGAACTCGTCGTCTAAAGAAACACCATCCTCACACACCTACAACACAGACAGCAAAAGAGAGAGAGAGATAACGAGAAATGATCAGAACTCAAGCAGATGTTCTGTGCATGTCTAAACTAGATGTGTTTGTTTACCATTTTGATTTCACGAACACAGATGATGGCTCCCATGTCACTCAGATCTCTCAGTAGCACATGGAGAATGTCCACTGTCCTCCTCTTCTGACTAGCGTTGAGTTCCTGCAGCTCAACTAACTCGCTCCGAGTGGCCTCTAACATCTCCTAACACACACACACACACACACACACACTTTGTCCTGTTAGTTGGAGTAAATGTGTCCATGTAGCCTTGTTTTACATTCTCCTCCAGTGTGAGTAAGTGTATGGTATGTATATAGGGTGGCCTGTGTACTCACGTTCTTCACAGCGAGCTGTGAGATGAGTGTGTGGTTGGTATGTGTTGAGTTGAAGGCCTCCTGACTCTTCCGGTCATAGTTAAGAGCGAGTTCCTCCAGTGCAGACAGCACCTCCCTCACCTCTCTCCTCATGTCTTCGTTGTCTCTCCGCAGAGAACACAACTCCTCCTGAACGCGAGTGCAGTCCCGCTGTGACGACACCAAGAACTACACACAGCAGAACAAACACTAAGTAGTATTGGCTTTACATTCATTTTGTTATAGTAGATACAGCTTCATAGAGTGGTCCAAATTATACAATAACTTCATACTGAAGAGCCACAACACTATACTGCTTTGTACTGGTCCTGTTTCATCACTAACTCTAACTACTAAAAACAACAATAACAAATAATAAAAAAAAAATGTTTATTTATACAGTGCCCTTCTTGTGGCAGGAATCTTTAGAACTTTTGTTGATACAAAGAGAAAGCAGTCACAATATTTCTGCTATTTGTTTTAGTCATGAGACACTTAAGTCTTGCCCCAGGCGATCATAGACAATGTTATGAAACAGACACTGGGTGTCAAAAGGTTGCCAGTCAAAACAGGTTTTTTTTAATTAGTTAAAAAAAGGCATAAAATTGTAAAACCCTGTTAGGAATTAGGAATGGTGGACTAAATTGGGTGTGTAAATAAATCTCTGTAGGGTTTAAGCTCTCCAGAGTCTCACACCCCTGATGTTCACGGTATATTGTAGGTAGATGATTGTCCCTGACCTCTTCCTGTACTTCAATCTGTAGCCTCAGTTTCTCCACCAGCTGCGTTTGTAGGTTAATCTCTTCATCCTACAGAGACACACAATCCATCACTTACTCACTCTAATAACTCAAATGATCAGTAAATGTAGGTCCAATGCATCATGTGTGTATTTAACACCGCTGTGTGGCTGCAAAGTCATCCAGGCGCGCACACACACACACACACACACACACACACACACACACACACACACACACACACCTTATCATCCAGTAGTTTGTACAGGTTGATGTTCTCCTCGTACTGACCGTTCTCCATGGCCGGTGTTTCAGAAGCCAAGCCATTACTGACGATTGGTGCGTGGTCACTAAGCTCTTCCTGTTTTTTGTCACTCAATTTCTCCGTCACAGGTACACACACACCTGAGATACACCACATATACATATTCAGGTGCCTTCCCCAATTTCTATAATCTATCCAGCGGTCAATCCGTGGGCTGCCATGGGATAGGATAATCTGAGATTTAAAGCCCAGCCTAAAGTTTGGACACCATTGGAAAAGGAAAGGCTTGTGCCTCAAAATTGGCACATACATCCTGAAGACGTTAGACGTAAAGGTAAAGGCACCAGTGACAAAAGGAGGACAATATAACAAGTGGAATGAACACACAGTCCTGATTAAACTCTAGATTCTCATGTAGAACTTTCTAGATTTTTCCCCCCACTAATATGTCAATTATGTCCGTTTCTTTCTCTCACCAGTCTTCCACTGATTGAGCTCTGTCTGTAGTTTCTCTACGAGCTCTTTCATATTAACGCCTTTCTGTTTCTCTTTGTAATATTTCTTCTTCCACTCCTCTGCTGTCAGTTCCAAATTCACACACACCGTGTTTCTGATGCTCTTTGCTCTGATGGGGGGAAAACGCACATAGATACACTTACATATATTTTCCATTGTATTAGACTACCACAAAATAATGATGGGTATTTGCTCTCATCTCAATCAGTTACAGGGAGTCAAGTCACATTTAAGCAAAGTGTAATTGCAGTGAGGAGATCAGAAAGTGAAAAATAAATCTGGAAATACATTTACTACTTCCCACACACCCCTAAAATGTTATTTTATTTCCTTTTTTTGTGTATTAATGGATTCCACATAGCTGTATTATTTTGCACCTTCATGCATTTATACATCACCTTTGTCCAAAGAGGAGCGTGGATCTCGTCTCAGCCTCGTTAAAGGCAGATGGAGAGCAGCAGATGATGATGGTGGTCCTGCAATTTCCACCCAGAGAATCCTGAAGGATGCGTGTCATCTTACTGTCACGGTACGGCACATGGGTTTTCTACAACACACACACACACACACACACACACACACACACACACACACACACACACACACACGAGTCCTTATGCATTTCCTGATCACGATGTCTTTTCTGATATAAAACACAGACAGTCCATGATGACAGGGTTGCCGGGTCTGCTGTCCTCCTGTGCTACTTTTGATCTGCGTCCACAAGTTGATTTTAATAATATATTACTTGTGTGCAGCATGTGAGACTGAAACAGGTGAAACGGTGCATCTATTACTTATTGTAATCGTAGGAAAAGTGGAAGAAATAAAAACATTTATTGTATGCTTGCTATGCATCAGTGATGGTTCACTCTTGACTATTCTTTAATTTGAAAATAGAGGTATAATAACAAAAACACAAGATTATTGTAGGACCATGAAAACAAAAACGTGGTTGTGGCCCAACACATTACTGACACGGTTTATATTGTTTTTTTCCCTTTAATTTGACAATGGTAATCATGGTTTTTGAGTTTCATACAGACCTGGCAACATTACATGATGCAATATCTGCTAGACACACAAATTACAGAGAGTGGAAATCTCTTACAGTCCCCTCTGCCAGTGCAGAGATCACGTTGCCAAGAGCTGATAGAGACTTGTTGATCATTTTTGCTTCATCAAGCACGGCGCCTGCGGCCCCTGTCTTACTGACCTGAAGGATGACAGCAGAAACAGTGATGTCCACACACAATTCTCAGAAACATGTCATCAACAATGGTTGAGCGAGCTTCAAGAATGTTTCTTTCTCTACGAGTCTGGCTGTAATGTATTACACACACGGTGATATGAGCATAAAGTCATATCTTGAAAACTACAGGTCACATATTGTGACACAAGTAAGGAGTAAAACACATGGGGAGATACTATCATAGAAAAATAATTAACAAGCGGTTCGTGTGATGCAGCTTGCCAAAGTAGAGTTACAGTTACCAAACTGAAGCTGATTCATTTCATATAACAGAATGTCCTGAAGTGTTTTATTTCTTTTACATAGCATAGCAACTTTCCAATGCTAAAGACTTTTTTTTTTTTTAACTTTACAAGTGGTTCTTTTATCCATTCACAGATATATTTAATATTGCTAAATACGTTTGTTCCTGGTGTCACTTATGTTACAGCAATTATAAATAAGTCAAACCATTTTTGTCTGTCTTAAAGTTAATAAGACAAATTAAATCAATCCTACGTCAATGCCAAGCAGCATTTTAACACCAACAAAAATATTTTACTTCCTGTTTATGCAAAACGAATGGTATATGAATAAACCTAAAGTCTCTTCAATGTCTTTATGTCACCTAGAACCTGATTCATACCTTCTCGCTGCCAGCCAGGTCGACCAGGTAGAGTTTTCCTGTCAGTTTATGCGTAGTGTCCAAATGCTCCTGTTTGATATTGATGAGGAAGATGCTGTGGCTACGGGAACTGTGCTCGTTCATATCTCACACACACACACACACACACACACACACACAAACAAACAAACAAACACACACACAAAACCAACATTCATAATGACTCACAACAACACAGATGGCCAGGAACTAATGCAAGTGTTCAGGAGGAAAAAAAAAAGTGGTTTAAAATAAATCTCATACACCATGTATTTAGTTAATAGTTTATGTCAAAGGAGTTAATAAGGCAGGTCTAAAGATGAGTGGAAGTCAAAAGGCACTTACTGGTTACTGCTACATGTCGGTTTGCTTTTCCATCATCAATCACTTCCATTATTTCCTCTGGACTAGAAACAAAGCGCTCGGTACAACCCTACCACACACACACACACAATTAAAATAGATTACCATTTTTTTTTTTTAAAAAAGCATTTCACACTTTTTAAGCCTAAACCTCTGCATTATCCATTTTCTGTACGGCTTATCCACAAGGTTACAGGGGAGCCTGGAGCCTATTCCAGGGAACTCTGAGCACAAGGCCCCTGGACATGGTGCCAACCCATCTCAGGGTACAATTGCACACACATTCACGGACAATTTGGTAATGCCAATCAGCCTACAATGGATGTCTTTGGACTGGGGGAAGAAACTCCCAAAGCACTGCAAGACCATGCAAACTCTATGCACACAAGGCGGAGGCGGGATTCTAACCCCCAACCCCGGAGGTACTAAGCAAACGTGCTGACCACTAAGCCACCATGCCAACTGACATTGCCACAAAGCTGCTTTACAGAAATCCTAATGTAGATTTAGATCTAGATGACAGTGAAGAAAAACTCCCCGAGACGACATGAGGAAGAAACCTTGAGAGGAACCAGATAGAAAAATGGAACCCATCCTCTTCTGGGTGATACCAGATTATAAATCAATATAGCATACAGGTGTAGAAGACTAAAGATCAGCAGGATGTTCAGTATAAAGTATAGTCTTTATGATTACAGCAGCAGTTCTTCGCTTTACTAATGACATATTTAGTCATGGAATTTGTAATCAGTATTGGATTATAATTTTTCAGTAATCTACTCAACACTGGCTGTAATGAACCATGTTACCTTCACATATGGAACATGATTTTTATTCTCATGCACCGGCAGGTTGGTCTTCGACACTACAAACACACACACAAACTGTTAAATCAGACATTTTTCCAGACCAATATAAATGTACGTCTCATGACTCTCAGAAATGTTAGAGCTTGAAGGGGCTTTTTTTTTTTTTTTTTTAAATAAAGTCAGTGACAGCAAATACTGGACGGTGCAGATTTTCAGAACTCCACTACATAATTAAAATATATAAATTTGTTGAAAACTGACAAAGACTGACACCAAATATATGAAGACTGATTATCAGAAATAATAAACTACTTCACATGGCTATAACAATATATACAACCCTAACTGCGAAAAAGTTGGGACAGTATGGAAAATGCAAAAAAACCAAAAAAAAAAAAAAAAAAAGTCATTTGAAAATTCAGTTCACCCTGTACTATATTGAAAGCACATTATTTGATGTTTTACTTTGTGATTTTAATTTATAATACAAAACACGATTCCACTGTGCTACTGTCCATCTCAGATGCGACAGAGTCCAGAGAAGTGGGCGGCGCTTCTGGACGGTGTTGATGTATGTCTTCTGCTTTGCATAGTAAAGCCTTAACTTGCATCTGTGGATGCAGCGGCAAATGGTGTTTACCATTTTGGTTTACCAAAGTATTCCTGAGCCCATGTCAGGATCTCCATTACAGACTCATGACGGTTTTTAAGACAGTGTCGTCTGAGGGATCACGTGCATTCAGAAGTGATTTTCAGCCCTGCCCTTTACACACCGAGATTTGACCAGATTCCTTGAATCTTTTAATTATATTGTGCACTGTAGAAGGTGAAATGCCCAAAATGCTACAGATTTGTGTTTGGGGAATGTTGTTCTCAAAATGTTGGATTATTCGCTGATGGATCTGTTGGGAGATTGGCAAGCCTCGACCCATCCTTGCTCTTGAAGGACTAGGCTTTTTTTTTGGAGGCTCCTTATATACTATGATTAGACGACTGCCTCACCTGTTTCACATCATCTTCTTAATTCAACTTGTCACAATCGCTATTAGTCCCAACTTTTTTGCAACGTGTTGCATGCATCAATTTCAAAATAAACGTTTACCTTCAAAAAAACTAAGCAGTTGATCAGGTAAAACATAAAATAACTTATCTTTATACATTTTTTGTTTAAATACAAGTCAAAGTACATTTACAAATCACTCCACTTTGTTTTTATTAGAATTTTCCTTTCTGTCCCAACTTTTTCAGAATTGGGGTTGTAAACCCTTACCATCCAACAAATCCCTGATTTTCTCCAGGTAGATTTCAAAGTACGAAACCTGTAAGAGTCGAGACACAAGATCACGAGATGAGTGTGTGCACCACAAAATGTATACATATCCAGGTAGAGGTGTTTATCAGTGTATGGATATCAGTGTACCCAAAGAGTTTATGAATTTCACCAGTCAAGCGTTAATATTTAGTAAATGCACCAATGTGGTTTGAATGACTAATTTGTTCATAGAACCAATAGAAAATGGGAAAAAAGTAGTTAATTGAAAAATTTCACTGGCAGTTACAAAAAAAAAAAAAAATTGTAACTGCTGGATGTACCTATTTCACTCCAGGTATAAAACCCATTCAATAGCACAAAACAAGTCTTGTAACTCACCTTAATATGGAACTCGAGGTTCTCCTGCATAGAGTAAATGTGATCAAAAATATCATGAGCGATACGAGGAATTATCCCCATCATCTCAGGGTCATGGAGCCTCCCCTGTAAAACAAGTGGGTGTCAAGATCAAGATCAACACCCACACACACACACACACACACACACACACACACACACACACACACTTGCTCACAACACTCACCTCCATGGTGTGCGTTTTCCCTGATGATGTTTGGCCGTAGGTAAATATGGTGCCATTGTAGCCACCCAGAACATCTAAATATCACACACAGAATCAATTTCAAAATAAAATAAAACAACCTGAGTGTGTCTTCAATCAACGTTGCAAGGTTTTACCTCTGACAGTGTCTTTAGCACAGGATTCATAAACCTGCTCCTGCGTCGTGTTGGGTGGCAAAACCTGGTCAAACACATAAGGCTTACCCTGAAAAAAACAAAAAAAAACAAAAAAAAACAAAAACAAAAAAACAACACACACACACTTTTTAGTTGAACAGGTGAGAATGATATTTTCACCTTTATTATGGTACCATTTAGCAGGTTTCCTCTCAGAGAGACTTAATATTTTTTTTAGCACTTTTAAGGGTTTTAGTACGAATGGCACTAAAACTCGCTCCATTTCTATTTAACAAATGATATAAACCATAATAACATTTCCTGATAGGAAAGAAAAAAAAAATAAAAATCACTGCAGTCACGTGACATCCTACAACAGAAAACAGCTCAAGACAAGACTTACACTGAACACCACCGAATCACTGCCTTTAAACTTGATGACGTGTGTGTTTGTTCTCTTAACTTCTGACTCGTTCAGAGGTCTGAACCGACACATCACCCTGACTCCGCACTGCTCCATTTCTGCGCGTTAAAAATATCCAGAGATCAACACGCAACGCTCATTTGAGCTTTTTTAGTAAGTATTTATCACCGCAAAAGTCTTGAGTCGAGGCAGGAAGAAAAAGCACAAATGTTAGAACCAAAATGGAGGACCAGGCCTGAGGAAGTGAGAAGGTGGCGCGCGCGATGTGGGTGCAGGTGCCGTTAATTAAACTACGCGGGAACCTTAATCGTGATGAGTCGCTAGCGAGCGAGTCGGATCTTTCAGGTGAACTTCGATAGCCGATTCCCATATACGAGTCAGTTTTTTCTTCTTCTTTTCGTTTGTAGATGTAAGCAATACTCTTACTCTTGCTGTGTAATCAAAATGCTCCAATACAAAACACAGACGTGTGTACTGATGTACTGTAATATAGTAGGAGATGATTACATTTCAGGATAAACCGAAACAAGTCGTCTTAATTAATCACAGACACTGCAGGTACAATAACAATGCAGGGATGCTTACTGTGGAAAGGTGCACTTTAAAAAAATATATATATTTATAGATTTCAGACAGTCTATTGCAATGTATGGTTATTTTATTCATTAGAAGGTTAGATTCCTTCATGTCGTCTCAGGGAGTTTTTCTTCAGTCATCTCTTGCTTGTTCAATATGGATCTAAATCTACATTAGGATTTCTGTAAAGCAGCTATGTGGCAATGTCAATTGGTACGGCGGTTTAGTGCCTTGCACCTCTGGAGTTCGGGGTTTGAATCCCGCCGCTGCCCTGTGTGCGCAGGGTTTGCATGTTCTCCCCCTGCTTCGGGGGTTTCCTTCCCCAGTCCAAAGACATGCGTTGTAGGCTGATTGGCATTTCCAAATTGGTTATAATGTGTGCGATTGTGCTCTGCAATGGGTTGACAGCCTGTCCAGGTTGTCCCTCGCCCTGAGCTCCCTGCGACCCTGTGTAGGATAAGCAGTAAGGAAAATGGATGGATGGAAATCATAGTTAGACAAAGACAACCACTAGTAAAGATGGATTACTGAATCCAAGGAGTCAGAGGACACAAAAGCCAGAGCCTCTGTATAAAGTCACTCTTATTAACTAACCCGAGTCAAAGGGCCAAAGGTCCTTAAGAAACCTAAATAAATAGTCCACACAATAACTTTGAATATGTCACAGGAATGAAAGCATTCACCTTCAAAGTGAGTGTTTAGGACTTTGTTGACTGAATCCTCTGCATTTTGTTGACATGCTGCTGACCTTAAATCTCTGCTCTATTTGTATATAATTGTTATATCACTTAAAAACAGTGTCATCTAACACCATGCCCTGCCTATGATGTAGTGGGAAGTGGTGGGTGTTTGGGGCCTAATGTGTGTTTATGCCCAGGGGCTCATAGTCTCATAATCCATCAACAAACCACTTAGGAGCTGAAAGAGACGACTCTGCCTGATGAACTGACCCCAATAATTTGACTCACTGAAAAGAGCTGTAATATTATAATGCAGAAGACTGAAGAGTTCTTCAGTTGTTCCTCTGAAGGAACTCTTAAAGGGTCTATGTAGATCCCTATAAACACACTGTTTCCTTATCCAATAGATTTCCAAGTACAACCATTAATTATCCAATGAAGCCTCAAAGAGCCAATTTTCTATAGTACTTCCCCCAATATAATGTCGGTTCTCTAAAGTGTAGACGATTGGAATGTAAGAATATAAGGATTGCATTGTGTTCTGACACAGATGCACTATGGGAAGAAGGCAAACTGGTGGAGGAAGTGTGATGCTCTGGGCAATGTTCTGCAGGGAAACCTTGGGTCCTGGCATTCATGTGGCTGTTACTTTGACACGTACCGCCTACCTAAACATTGTTGCAGACCAAGTACACCCCTTCCTGCCAACTGTATTCCCTAATCACAATGGTCTCTTTCAGCAGGATAATGTGCTCTGCCACACTGCAAAAATTGTTCAGGAATGGTTTGAGGAACATGACAGAGTTCAAGGTGTTGACTCGGCCTCCAAATTCCTCAGATCTCAATCCGATCGAGCATCTGTGGGATGTGCTGGACAAACAAGTCCGATCCATGGAGGCCCCACCTCACAACTTACAGGACTTAAAGGAACTGCTGCTAACGTTTTGGTGCCAGATACCACAGCACACCTTCAGAGGTCTTGTGGAGTCCATGCCTCGACAGGTCAGAGCTGTTTTGGAGGCAGAAGGTGGATGTACACAATATTAGGCAGGTGGTTTTAATGTTATGGCTGTTTGATGTACCTCCTCTTGCCATAGGGACTACTGTAGAACGTCTGTAGGATCACCACATACAGGAACCAGACAGATATGTGCAGAAAACAGCATTGAAAGTTAGACCGGGAAGCTGTTGTAGCTTGTCAGTGAACTCAGTTTTGTATAATAGATACCTATTTATATCCTGCTCTCTTGTGTATTGTTTGATGTTAATGATTTTTGCTATAATTAAACGAATAAGCTTACGTGTCTATGGCTTATTAGAACCACTAGATGGCAGCATTTTATTGAAATACAAGGGCTCGATTAGACTTGAGCACTGTTAATGTCCATGTAGCAGTGTAAAATGAGGTATATTATATATTTTAATTATTATTTCACTTTTCCTGTTGACATTTATAGTTACAAATCTCCAACCAGAAGTGGTCAACCAAATAAGTCTTTATTTACAGCTAAAGGTTTTCCTGGCTGTAAAAGGTTTGTGAAGCCCTGCTCCAACAACAAACCACTTAAATGCAGAGTGTAAGTGAAGAAGTGCTTGTTAAACAGTAAAGAAAATGTGGCACAAGAGGGTCATTGCATGAAAAATCATGCTGGCTGTAAAGCATGATGGGTTTATAATAGTCTTTATATTTGCTATACGTCACTTATATACTGATATAAAAAAAGTGGATAATAACTTTTCCAATTATATTATTTTTGACTAGGCTAGTCAATTTCTACATTTGTTTAGTCTAATGATATAAAAATAGCAATTTTTAAAATGGGGAACCCATCCAATTTGGCAGCCTTTTAAAGTAGTCATGACAAACAAACAAAAAAAACAAGCAAGCAAACCATGTTGGTTACACAAGAATTTCAAGTATGAGTGATCAGTTTTTAATTGAAACATCGGTGCAACATTATTTCAATGTTACATCACAGTATGACCTGTAATGTTCACAATATTTACAAAACTGCTGTTCAGGACAACCCATAAAAATCTAAAAAACAAACAAACGAAAGCAAACGAAAAAGAGCAATAAGAAATGACTGACTTCAACAAACTATCCCTAAGCTCAGCATCATAGCTAGCTGAAACGAATAAAATCAAGTGCACAACATACTTCGCAAAGTCAAAGGCTGTAAAGTATATATCAATGAGAAAATATATACTTAGTTACATGTTGGTTCAAGAGGAGGAAAAAAATCCTCCGATACTGATGATGTAAAGGTTGGTCATACCAGTCAGATAAAGAGCAAGCAAAGAGACGAAGAAAGAAAGAAAGAAAAAAAAAAAACCTCAGGAAAAGAAAGTTAGCAAACATAGATAAGCAGAAAGCCATGGACAACAGTGAGTATCTGAACACAAAACTGGTTTTGACCTTGAGACACTGTGAGTGAAAGGGACAGAGCTGTGGTCTGTGCTCGGAGTGGACTTCACCAGAACCTTGGGACACGCATAGTGCAGACTTCAGCATGGGAAACCATTATTAAAGCATGTTACAGTTAAGTAAATCGGGGACTTCATGACTGTTTGTGCCTAACAGCCATCGAAGACAAAGTTGATAAACATACAGGACATTCAGATGACACAACATGGCTGCTTTCAGATCCATATTCTGTTGTATTGCACTCAGAACTCTTAGTAGTGTATTTCCTATAAAGATAAAACAATAACGGCAAAAATGATGGGAATTAAATTCCGGATGTGGAAAAAAAACAAAACCACTCCCTCTGTGTAACTGTATATTTCTCACACATGCACACAAAATACTGAAATGTTTTGCGAGTCAGTACATCAATACATCATAATCTGACCTGTTCCCTGTTCCAGGGTGATAGTTAGATATCTACCTTGTATCAAAGTTTTTTCATGATTCCTTTTTAGTAACCTCCTGCACAAGGTATATTCTTACCTCATCTTAAAGGTACAGTCACCTCTTCCTAAAGCCACACCCCAAAAGACACCTCACTGTACTGACTGGTTGGATGTTGATGGGTGACATCGTTATTTATTTTTACCATATTTTCTTGCCAATTTTCTTGTGGGTCTCCCTTAACACACAACAGCTACCAACCAGGGAGGGTGAAGACTAAGACGTCCTTCCCTCTAAGACATGCAAACAGTTTCAAACTGTTGCACCTGCTACACCACAGGAAGAAAGAGCCATCTACCCTCTTCCGCATACATAATCCCATAGATGGTTATGATAGGTTAATTTCGTTCTTATTGACATGGGAAAGATCCACCCTTTCTGACCAGAGAGCACGGCCAATTTTGCTCTCCTGGTCGTGGAATTCTAACTTATCAGGTCAGTGTGTGTGTGTGTGTTTGTGTGTGTGTGTGTGTGTATATATATATATATATATATATATATATATTACACACACGACTTATGAGGAATACGGCCATTTTCTCATTAGTGTTTCAAATAAGCTCACTCTACATTTCTTTCACAGTCTGATTTGAGGTCAGCTGTCTCTTTCTATGCCAACGGATCACATGCTACAAGTGTCAAACTTGTACCCAAATCGCGAACTCGACCTACACAGAGCTCCCTTTCTGTTCTGTTATCTCTTCCCCTCGGACCTCTGGTGGTCAGATATGGTATTACACAGATAAACAATAACACTGTATACATCAATAAACTCAACTCACAGCTCTCTTCTTGAAGATCTGACCAGAGTTTCATCAAACTGTCCTACACACTGCTGCAATGGAAAAATAGTAACAGTAACACCGATATGCTATAATCCTATCAAGCTATGTCACTGCACGGGGCAAAATAAAAATATATATAGGTATCTGTTAGAGGAATAATACTGAACATGAAGGCTGTAACTCTCAAGTAAGAGTGATACATATAGATATAAGCTTTATACATACACATGTAAGGCTTTACAGAGCATTTGCTCAGGGTTGCATTATTGCCAAGAACAATTGAACAGCTAAAATAAATAGAGAATACTGTACAGAAATAATTTATAACCAAAAAAAATCAAATAAAATAAGGCCCCATAAACTGCAAAACTACCTTTAGACCTCGATGACTGTTACATTTGCACATGTCACATGATATTTATCATCGGTGGTTCATCAATATGCTTGGATGTTTTTTTTGTTGTTTGTTTGTTTTTTTTAAATCGATAGCCTGTGGTACGAATATTTCCAATCTTACAAGAGAAATAAACGACGAATACAGCCAGGATGAGAAATGTGATCTGGTAGTGTTCACTGATCAAAAGACCAAACTACAGGGGTCCAAACACTTTAGCCAGTCCTGCAACAGTGCATGTCCCATTCAGTGGGTGAAGTCCACTTGTCTACACACACACAGACACACACAGCTGTGAACAGCCATTCTGTTACACTCTCATGAGTGTATGACATTGTTTAAGGTTATCTGCATTCCTGCCAGTTATAGGCGCACACGCGCACGCGCACACACACACACACACACACTCCAAAAGAAGCACATAAAATCGTCCGACTGACTCTATTTCATCCTATTCACATGTGGCCATATGGGCCGAGAACTGAATAGAAACCAGCACATTGGTAGACGTTTTCTGCTTTGATTTCTTTCCTTTTTTTTTGTACAACTGAAGATAAAGTATGCAATGTCTGCTTGTACATGGCATTATCGTACACTATTTACATTTCTTCCCAAGATTTCACCATGAAATTTCTGTATTGTCTATATACACATTGAAAATGTATCAGAAATATTTGGACTGTCTATTCTCTTAAATGCAGTAATTTTTTTTTCTTCTTCTTTTTTTTTTTCTCCATATTTTCTTTGTATTCTAGAAAAAAATAGTTCTTCAGTGAGTTGTAGTCAAATCGCCACCATTTCTGATTGGCTTTATCCAGCACCTGTCAATCACTTGGTGAGGGTGGGGCCTCAGTGAGCCATCTGCTAGAACGTAGCACCAGGTCAGAAGGTAACAGAGAGAGAAAGAGAAAGAGAGAGTACAAGTTTAATGACTAAAACTGAGAGGCTTAACAATCTCCTCTCTCTCTGTTATCTGGAGATCTTTCTCCTTTTGGGTTTGGGCAGTTTCACCTGCCGGTCACGCTCTCTCGAGGACATTGGATGAACCTGCAAAACAAACAGAGTGGGAAATACAATTAGCAAAGGACAGACATGTTTCCAGTATTTGATTGATGCACACGTAGTAAGTATTAGGTAGGAAGGGAGCAAATATACAAGTAATAATTTAAAAACATAAATCTATTTTTTATTACTGCGATTTTAAGTACACTGTATTAAAAATGTAGTTCCTAGATTTATTAGTATTTATTGATTTAAAACAAAAGTTAAGCTGTGCGTTTGCTTTGTGTTGACCTGGGGAACCCATTTAAAGTTTTAATGTTATATTGTGTTTTACTTTATATGGACTATATGTAGTATTTTACACCAGCTTATTTTACTTTATTTTGTATTATATTTGTGTTTGATGGTAAAGCTTCTACTGGTGCTACCGAAAAAAATCCTCCTTTTCTTAAACTCCAAAACAGGGTCTTCTATGTACCAATTTGCAAAAAAGTTTCTTCTTTGCCTCGCATTTTTCTATTACACGACTCAGAATGAATGAAAATACCAACGTTTAAATATTTATGTGAACTCTGCAATGACATCAGTGAACATGCTGGATCTTTTTACACAAACATTACCAGCACGTGCCAGGCAGAGCCCCGGCCC
>JANDJT010000021.1:8970699-8993979 GCA_024331685.1 Stegophilus panzeri | reverse complement strand
AATTAGGACTCAGCTGGGTTCAAATGAGAATTTAAATGTGTACTTTTAAAACAAATGTTTACTTAAGAGGCTTGTTAATTTATCTTTAGATCACCATGTAGAATAATTCTCTTATCAACCCTACACCTAATGAAATTATGACATTACTACTTTAAAATCAAACAAGAATCTGAAATGATCAGAAAAGCATGAAATACAACTTTTTAGTTCAGTTACTTTTTCTATTAACTCAAAGAACTGACCAAAAAGGCTATTTATGTTTTCGGCTTGACTGAGGGGACGTGGCAGCCATGTGCGTCATCTGTATTCTGTTTAACAGCTAATACATTCAGTACCAACATCATCGATATTACTGCTGCTGTTCAGTAGAAAAGAGCAAAAATTAAAGTATACATACTCGATCTAAAAACAGCCATGAAATGTACAGAATTACATGCTGTGCTGATTGCAATGTTGCAGTGAATATGCTTTAACTGAGTCTAGCCCCTAGAGGGTGCTCTCAGTGCTTACAGTTACGGATGGTGTGATTGGCCCACCGCTCTCCAGATGGCACAAAGTCTGCTGTGCGCTCTCTGGCTTTCTCTCAGCATGTATTCCTTTCTCTACCTCTGTCTTCCTTTCCCAGGCTGGCTGATGCTCTCTCGCACTCTCCCCCCACCACTCTCTCACTCCCTCTCCCCCATTCGCAATAAAGAGTGTAAGGCTGCCAGATGGCATGGTAGGTGAGTGTATCTCTGTGAATCTCTGTATATATGGCCAACACCTGCCCCAGAAAATATTAGTGCTGAACTTCACCCATGAAAATGTTAATAATGAATAAATGAACACTAAGTGAGACCAGTCAGAATTAACTAAATCAGGCATTAATTACATCCTCAATCTTTTAAAACTTTAAAACTTGTGTATAGAATTTTTCACTTGCCTATAGAATTACCTCAGGATGACACCCACTGTATTTACATGCACAGTAATAATCCAGTTTTAAATGTTAAAACTCTACCTTGCCAACGGTTATGAAAACAGCACACTATTGAAGCTGTTAGCAAAATGTATAAAATCTGCCTAGATTTTACCACAATAACTAGGTTATTCAGGGAACATATACCGTTAATCTGATCTCAGCCTATACACAACACCCAAGCGAGCCTCGGGGTCCAAGGACCTTTCCCAGTAGCCAGTTCATAAAGTTACATTAAACACTAAAGAAACCATACAGTAGATTAAGCTCAAGTTTGTAACTGCACAAGAGTCATAAAGCTTGAGCTTATTAAACGTTTAAAAGTTTTCTGACTGCTTAGTACTGGCTCAGTCCTAATCCTGTGAAACACCTGGCGAAATCTGATTGGTTGTGTTTTTAAGTAACCACGAAAAATACAATAACAATTGGGACAACAATACATTAAAGCCAATTTCAGCTCGGCCAGACTTGCAGTTCCTGAAAAACAGCTATTTGTATATATTGTGTGTGTGTGTATATATATATATATATACATACACACACACACACACACATACATATATATACAGCTAACTCCACTCAACTAGTCACAAGTTACAGCTGTTTGAATAAATTAAGCTCCAACCTGCAAGAACTGGCATGTGGCAGCCATGTTGTTTAAAAACCTCAACATGTTTTTAATAATTATTAAGGCTCAGACACTAACACTAATTTTTGTGAAGATATGGCAAAAATTCTATCAAAATTATGCCGTGCATATTATGCAAATATATGATACGCTGTGTGTGTTGTATGTATTTGTCCATCATTTAGAAAAGTAAAATGTTTTTCATAAATTCCTGACAGATTTACAAAAGTTTGGTAACGGTGACTTTCTTCATACCGATAAATGGCATAAACTTACCAATTATCAAATTTATTACATTTATCAGTTGATAAAACACAACCAGCCATAAATTACCAATCACGTTCATAGCACAGTTTATTTACATTTAGCGACACCTGCAAAAGTTTCTAAAAGGCAAAGCGCAGAGAGACGAAATGAACATGACAACTTAACGGTGAAAGAGCTCATCCTAAGCGTATGCGCTAAATCTTCTACTAATGCAGCTCATTCAACCCGATACAGGGGCTAACACAGAAACACTAACTTTTCCTCCATTTATAGAGCGCCGTTGCTTTTGTCCTAACTGAATGCCTATTCTTATTAGTCTTCATTTTGGAAATTGTTTGGATAGATTTCTCTCAAGTCATTAATATTCACAAAAATGTGATATTTACAACTCATTTATATCTTGAGGTGTTAATCACCTAAGAACATTGTCAAGTTTGTTTGAACCCACCCATGTTTCAGTTGATCAAAAATATTGGAATGTGTGACTGACAGGTGTTTTTGTTGCCCAGGTGTGCCTTATAAGATGGATTGTTTAAACAATTAATAGCTCTGAATGTCTGCTCTTGGCTTGAGCCCTGGGTTTCACCTGTGACGACTGCATTTATTGTTACAAAAGATAAACCAATATGACGACCAGAGCGCTGTCTATGGGAGAAAAGCAAGCCATTTTGAGGCAGAGAAAAAGGGGGGGGAGAAAAAAAGAAGAAAAAAAAAATATCGATCAGAGCCATTGAACATAGCCAGTACAACAATTTGGAATGTGCTGAAAATTAATGATTTACAAATAAATTGGTTCTTATTTAGCCTGATAAACGAGGCTGTTTGTTTTCTTAAGAATATGAAATAATTTAGCATTTATCAATGGCATGCCACTGCTCTGCTGAAATAATTTAACTACTTGGAAGCTTGATTTAAAAAAAGCAGTGAGTTGTGTCATTATTAGATTCCTTAAGTGCATGTAAACACAATTTAATAACAATAATAATTAAAAAAGGGTTTTTGCCAGTCATCTATACATTCTGTTCATATAAATATAGATAAAAGTGCACATCACTGGTGTTTATAAAAAAAAAAAAAAAAGAAGATCTGAACACTGCTTTCCCAACACAATAAATTTTTATGTCCTAGTAAATCTTAATTTCATATGACCTTATTCAGAACATAAACCATCTTTCATTAATAAACACACAATAAATACTATTCGTAACCATGTCAGGTTCTACACAGACCAGCGATTTTCTACCAAGTGTTAGCACATAAAGACAGCAATTGGAAATATTGTCCACATGACTCAGCAATCTCCCATCCCCTTGATAACACAGGACGCTGAGTCAGCATTATGCCTGCCGTTTTAATAGGCTTTGACGTCTCAAAAAGCAGGACGCCCCAGAGAGAGAGCGAGACACAGCTTTGTGTGATGAATCTCAGCAAATATCATTCCTCACCCTGACATTAGCCAAATGAAAGGCTCTAACGTACAAGTCTAAAATGAAAAATCTCATTAATTTTTGGTACTACGTATGACTGACTCGCGGTGCGTGGGCGGCGAATACGATGTGCTTGCACTTGACTGAGAATACACACACACACACACACACACACACCAGCCTGTTTACTTTCGCACAATATGAAAGGTCCACATATTGCACTGATGTATTGATCGGATTGATTTTAGTGGATCACTAAAAGCTTCTTAACAGATCTGGTCACACACTGTTACGAGGAAACTTGCATACATGCATAGGCTATACTCCACACACATTCACTGTTTGATAAACAGAGCTGGTGGTGGAGGTGGGAAGCCTTGAGCTAGGCCTTGTGCTGCGTTCTTTAATATTTCTTTCAGCATGTGCATGACTCAACAGCAACTCTGTGCTTAGCACACAGCCACGTACACACACTGAGGGAGGGTATGCTGAGTGGCTGATGATCTCGTTACTGATTAAAAGCTGTGTGCGTATATGTAACAAGATGAGACCGATATATCATCTTGCTGATAAAATTTGTCTGAAGGTCCACTTCTGTGAAGTTAGCATTCCTATCTAAAAGTAAATTTGTATGTTTGTGGTAATTTTTGCTATAGAAATTACTGCTTGTGTCAGTTTAAAAAAAATATATATTATTTTAGTATCTGTGCATTAATTAAGGAACAAAATAGGACCGGGGTGGTGTTGACCCAACACAAACCTGATTATTTACTATAGCAGAACATCATGAAGTGTGTTATTCCTCTTATGCCTCAGCATACAAAGATATTTTACACAATTTACGCTCTCTTTTACTTTGTGGCAACAGTTCGGGGAATATCCTTTCCTGTTCCAGCATGGCCATGCCCCTGTGCACAAACTGAGGTCTATCAAGGCATGGTTTGACGAGTTTGGGGTAGAGGAACTCCAGTGGCCTGCACAGAGCCCTGAACTCAGCCCTACACACCGCTACTAGAAAGTTTGTTGAACCCTTCACAATTTTCTGTATTTCTGCATAAATTTGACCTGAACTGTCCTAAAACTAGATAAAAAGAACCCAATTATACAAATGATACAAAAAATTATTATACTTTTTACCTTTATTTATGAAAAAATTTATCCAACATTAAATATTTTTGTCAGAACCTTTGCTTTCAGTAACTGGTGTGACCTCCTTGCACAGTAATCCATCCATCCATTTTCTATACTGCTTATCATACTGAGTCTGCAGGGAACCTGGAGCCTATCCCAGGAAGCATCGGGCACAATGCAGGGTACACCCTGGACGGGGTGCCAATCCATCACAGGGCACAATCACACACACATTCCTTGAGCAATAATAACTTCAACCAAATGTTTCCGATAGCTGGTGATCAGTCCTACACAACAAGTTGGAGGAATTTTGGCCCACTTGTCCTTACAAAACTACTTCAACCAAGTGATGCTTCCTTGCATGAACTGCTCTTTTTAGGTTCTTCCACAACATTTCTATTGGGTTGGACTGGACATTGACTTGGCCATTCCCAAAATGTTACATTTCTTCTGCTTTAACCATTTCTTTGTAGACTTGCTTGTAAGTCTAGGGTCATTGTCTTGCTACATGACACACTTAGGGTATCTGTCCTTGAACTGACGCTTAACCGTGTCATAGAATTTGCTGATACAATACAGAACTCATAGGTCCATCAATAATAGCAAGCTGTCCTGGACCCAAGGCAGCAAAGCAGCCCCAAACCATGATACAGCCACCCCCATGCTTCACGACTGGGATGAGGTTCTTATGTTAGAATGCAGTGTTTGGTTTTTGCCAAACATAACATTTTCCATTTAAAGCAAACAGTTTTACTGTGAATTCATCTGTCCACAGAACATTCTTCCAACAAGCTTCTGACCTATCCACGTGGTCTTAAGCTAACTTCAGAAAAGGCAGCTGTGCTCTTTTTGGAGAGTAGTGGCTTCCTCCTTGCTATCCTGCCATGCAGACTGTTCTTGTTTAGTGTTTGCCTGATGGTGAGCTCATGAACACTGACATTACTCAATGCAAGAGTTGCCTGTAGGTCCGTAGATGTTACCCTGGGTTTTTTTTACTTCCCATATTATTCTTCGCCACTGGAGTGATTTGAGTTGGACAGCCATTCCTTGAGAGAATTTATGCAGAAATACAGAAGACTGTAAATGGTTCAGAACATTCTAGTATCACTGTATAAGGAATAACAATGTTGCTGTCCTGTACTCCCTAGGTAGTGTCCTTATGCATAATGTAGAACGCCATTTGAGATTTGGTTTGAGAGAATGCTGTACTCCTTGCATTTTTGTTGTAAACTTTGTATTCCAACCGCTCAGCATTTTCAATAAAGTATTGGCACCCCGATGTGTGTTAGTTTGCTCCCCAAAAGTAAATCCCCGAAAACATCAATTGACACAATTAGCCCCATTTTAAAATGCTTTGTTTGAATTTTGAGCACTATTTTAGTAAGTGTGCCTCCTGATAAAAATGCTGTTAAGCCTGATGCCACACTGGAGTCACATGATGTATACCTTGTTGGAATGTACCGCTTGTGTCAGGGGATCTGTTAATCTGGCAACTATGTGCATACTGCAACACTTCTTCTGATGTGCTGTTGACTACATACACACTCTGTACAGTGAGACTGTATTCTATTACAGAGCAGAATGTCCCCACCAAACAGCGCTGCTCGGCAACACATTAGACCCCAGGACTATCTATTTCCTTGCCCAGTGTGTGCGCAGGTTTACCTTCACATAATACTGCCCGTGAGTGGTTAAGGCTTTGCTTGGAACATTGTAGGTTCAAATCCCAGCACTGCCAAGGAGCTACTGTTTGATCCTTGAGCTAAACTCTTAAATCTCAACTGCTCAGTTCTATCTTGACTCAGCTGTAAACCATGTTGAGTAAAAATTTCAACCAAACAAAATCAAAAGGGAGTGCATGAGTGAGTAAAACAAGTTAAACCTTTTTTTTTTTTTCTTTTTTTTCCCCCCCCTTCCATTTGCTCCTTAAATTAGTTTTGGCTCATTCCCACTGAACATTCAGTTCTCCTCATATGACATCTACCAACCAGGGAGAGTGAAGGCTAAAATGTGCTTCCTCGTGACATGTGAAGCCAGCCAACTGCATCTTTTCGAACTGCAACCCATGCTGCATCACAGGACAACATAAAACACTTGGAGGAAAGGGCTATCTACCCTCTTCTGCATGCATGAGCTCACAGACACCCACAACTGGCTAGTGTCGTTGTGGCTCACAGGGGAAAGAGTGAGTATGCCATTCCCTTACTCCCAGAGAATACAGCCAATTTTTGTTCTCTTGGCCTTCTGGCCACGGATGGCTGCGGCATCATCAGGATTCAACCTTGTGATCTCCTGATGACAGGGCAATTGCTTTTCTGTTGCACCATTCCGAAGCAAAATTATTTTTAACATGGCACAATAATTGGATTTAGAAGTGCTCATACTAGCATCGTTTTGTGCACAACCCTTTGTTATAGCCAACAGTGCATCTACCAATGATCAGTAGTGCTGTAGGTGAAACCAGCTTGTGCCTCAAGAGGATCAAAAGAGAAAGAAAAGAACTGTGCATGCAGATGGGCCACAATCAGGCAGATTCACTCTGAATTCAGTACTGGAAAGCAAAGTCCTATCAGAGCACACTGCTTACCATCATTGGCTACAACAGCCGGAGACCATGATGGGTGTCAATATTATCAGCAAAGAACAATAAAGTACACCTCCAGTTGGGACAATTTGGGAGTGTCAAAACTGGATTATTGGCAGTCCAGCAGCCAGAGGGGGCAGTGTGCTGGCTTCGTGGTACACACATGGACCCCTGATATCAAGTGAAAAACATGTTAACAGCAGGGCATACGTGATCATTACTGATGACTAAATTGCTACAGCTTTACAACTGCTACATATCCACACTTAGACTGACATTTACAGCAAGTCAATGGACCATCACAAAAATCATCATCAAATGGTTCCTTGAACACCACAGTGATTTTTCAATTCTTCTGTGTCCTGCACAGTCCCAGGATCTCGACCCCATCAAGTATCTCTGGGATGATCTTGAAAGGGATGTTTGCAGGAAGACAGAATTTGCACATCCGCACATTGTATCCAGCATCTTATGCTTTCTGAAGGCTAAAGGGGGCACCTCAGAAACAACTCACTTAGCATAGGGTCCGTATGAAGACAGCAGTAATACATACTGTTTATCCTGCTAGAGGCAGAGTGCTAGAATGTGATGTGTATGCGGCAGTCTACAGGGGAAGTAAGAAGTTGTTGTGGCGTATACAGAGTGTATAAGAATGATAGCAGTTAGCCTGCTGAGCTTGAGGGCTCGCCCAGTACGGACAGCATGTATGATCTACTGATGCTGCTGGTTGCCGGGTAGGTTGCCATGGGAACCGTGGCGGGATGATTGGTGGGGCTGTCCGCGGTTTGATTCAGACTGCAACCCCTCCCCTTCCCACTACTGCACAACACAACACACAACAATACACATGCACACACAGTGTAAGGGTGTGTGTGTGTGTGTGTGTGTGTGTGTGTGTGTGTGTGATCCTTTCCAGAAAAGAGGCAGAAAAGTCAGAAAAGATTTATCATCCGAGCAGCTTTAAAACATTCACTCAGCCATTCCTTTGGAGTTAGAAAAAAAAAAAAAAAAGCTGTTACACCCATTTAGGACAAAGCATCTAAACGTGCCATTTTCTTTTTATTCCAGTGCATTTTGTAACACAGTGTGCATTTATGTGTGCTCTGATCCTACCGTAAGTCCCAGCACATATTCAGTCTTTGAACTCATGACAGCATCTGTGTTAAACTCAAACTTTTACCAGAGAATCCTGGCCAATACAAGAATCTGCTTGAGCTAATTCTAATTTCTCCTGTTGCAGACTAATTTTGTCGACCTATGACACCCCCTTCATTAACCAGTACATTTATTATGCTTCTGTACAAAACGGTGCATAAACTTCAACCACATCCAGTTGCTCCTGACAGTCACATGGCATACAGGGCTCATGTTTATGATTGTGAGAGAGCAGGATTTTGGGATCTCTTCAGGTGAAAGGCTGTGGACTGTGTGAACCTAGTCTACATTTATCTACAAAACGCCAGATTGGAAGTTGTGTAGCTTCAGCGATTCAGAGACTTCTGAAAGTCATGTCCAAAATAATCTTTTACAGCTTAAAACAGTAAACCATTATTATGGCTTGTCCGAGACAAGCCATAAGATGAAATATTTGCACACAAGTTCATGACCCTAAATGAGGAAAGTCAAAAAATTTCAAAGAGAAAAAGAGAGATTAACCAATATTTCAGACATCTCAAATGTAGAAATGGGTCAAACTGACCATTAACATAATAGAAGGGTTAAATATGTTTGTGTGGAATATGACGCACTAAACACCACGTGCAAAGACGTTGAAATAATTATGAAACCAATTAGATACCAAATAATTGTATCATGACACGTGAGAGCACTGTATCAACAGCCATATGAGCACAAAGTACCCCATGAAGACACATTTAAACCTGTGTCTAATTATCAGTGTATATCAGCATTTATACTGCATTTAACAATAGCAATAATGTTAGGCTTATAATTTGTTAGCTAGCTGTGTTACACAACTGATGGTGATTTAATTATCCTTAAGCACACTCATGGTGGACAAATGAATTCGTTTATTAGCTATCCCATCGTGCAAACCTATACCCAGACCCATTTTTGGGCTCCTTTAGTTCTTAAAAGTAGCACATTGTGTTTGTGCTCTTGACACCAAGTTGTTGGGGATCATTTGGCTATGATCTTAAGTTTTCTTTCATAGTGAAATGTACTTGGTCCTGGTCAACTGACTGATGCAAAATATAACCTACTGTAATACATTTCCATGTGTATCTGGCCACCTCACTTCACCTGCTGCTCTGACTCGCCTGCTGTCCTCTTGTCAATGTCTCAAAGGTGCCACATCACTTTCTTCTGTCATTTACCTTTATCTGTTTCTCTCTCTGCTATCTCTCTCTGTCGGCTCTTCTCTGTATAGTAGGGCTGCACAATTAATCGAATATTGATCTTGATTACGATTTTGACTGCCCACGATTACATAAACATGATCGACTGCAATACTGACGTTTAAAGTTGGTCCTCTGCTAATAGAAAACCCCGCTGCAGATCAAGGCAAGCGCTTCATAAATTTACAGCCAATCACCATAGAGTGGCGCAGGGATGACGACATTTTGTACGCCAAAACCCGGAAACAAGTTAGCATTTTAGCACTTGTGCTGGGAGCTTCGCTTCGGGTTTCAGAGCGCACTGCGTGCTCCAGCGCTTGTGTGAGGGGAAACCATGACACTAACAAGTTGCTAAATGGAACTACAGACGTTGTCAGGGACATTAAACGTCATCACACTGAACTGGAAAAGTCTCTGCAGATAAACTGGTTCAGGTATGCTGTACACAATTCCCCCCAAAAAAGCGGATGAAGATTCATCCACGGAGTAAATCCGTATTATGGAAAATGTTTTAAATCAAGTTTGGGAAAGTTGTTTGAAGCTTGGTGATGGTGACGTTGAAGTCGAGCGACCGTGGTGTAATTCGTTTATAGTGTACGGTTAGCTGTTTTTTTCTGGCGATTGTATTTAGGCTTCAAACTTCATAAAAGTTGTGTTCATTTGTGAAAATCATCTTGATAGACAAAACATGTTAGTATTGTAAACTTTTGTTGATCACAGAGCTTATTTTTTTACAAAGGTTTTACAAATCCAAAAGTCTATGAGAAAATCCTATTGGGTTTTGTTGAGGGAACCGGTGTGATGATAACTTCCGGGTTCCGGTACGAAATGACATCATCCCTTTGTCACCGCTCTACTGGGTGATTTGGCTGTGTCTCTCCTCCTGTAAACACTGGTATTGTCTTTTCTGCAGACGCCTGAACAGTTTTCATTTGGTTGCATATTGTTATATTTGATGCATATTTTCATTTGGTTGATGCCATTTTTATTTTTACTTATCCTATTATTTTGGGTACAGTTTTATTTATATTTTGCTTCTGCAAGATGATGCACTTTAAGGACCAGTCTAATTTGATGCAAAGATTTGTACATTAGCAGGAATGTAGCACAACATGGAGGTGAAAGCAGCGGTCTGTTTATTTAAATGTGAAAGTGCAGTAAAAATATGTTGTCCTTAGAATCAATGAATAATTGTGATAAATAATCGTGATCTCAATATTGATCAAAATAATCGTGATTAGCATTTTTGCCATAATCATGCAGCCCTACTGTATAGCAGTCATCATTTTAGACATCTTCTAATGAGCTGCTTAACAACCTGCTTGTGTCATTTAAACTTAAACAGTATCATGTTTTGATAATGGTACTGGACACTAGGTGTTATAATAACCTATATTAAATAGCAACTAGATGTTGATAGTAGCTTAATTCCTTTATAGCTCCACACACACAGTTTGTAAAAGAGTAACGGTAAAATTTCACTAACCATTAATACAAAATGCAATGTGGCTCACAGCAAATAGCATCACATAGCTAATGCAGTGTGTTATTAATAGCACAAATGCACTGTTCTAGTGAAGCATGTCATTACTCTCCCATCTTTTTCTACTTTTAGTAGAGCATGTCTTAAAATAAATTGAAGCACAGAAGATCTTGGGGAACCCATGGATGATCTGGACAGTCAGCAAAATGCTAATCATCTCAAGGAGTGAATAGCCATTAGTTTTAACTGCCTTATCTCCAAACACTCATTTTACATCGAGAAAAAAAAATCCTCATCTATGTTTTCTGCACTATGGTACAACTATGCTAGGCTCAGCTTTAATGCTTTCTTCACAGCAAACCCAAATGACTCATAAGTCCTTCATCTGATTGTTAGGAGGCTGATGGAGAAAAATCCAGATATGCAAGCACAGCATAAAAATCAGACTGAAAATAAATTCCAAATACATTCCATGGTGGTTCAGTGGCCAGAGAACTTCAGTATGACTCACAGTAGGCCTGGATTATAGAAGTAGTCTGACAGAACACATTCAGATTTTCTCTTTTGCCATGAAGTTTGATCAACCAAGACAGATTGCTGATAGCTGGCTTCCTGTTTCCCCGGTGCCATGGACCAAAGGTTCTCCATCCCAGTCTTAGAGATATGTTGTGCTGAACTCTTTTTTTTTTTTTTTTTTTTTTTGCCTGAAAAGAGTGTTAAACCACAAAACCATGCACAGCGTGGGTTTATAAACTACTGCCATAGCACAAGGGACTTAAATCCAAAACTACTCCAAGAAGACTATCCCTAGAGTTACTAAATGCAAAATACACATGTACTACAATTATTCCGACATCTGTATATAGCCAAATCAAGTTCACAGAGAATTAGTAAATCATATCCTTCCCTCTCTTTGAACCTAACTATTTAACCTTTATTATATACCACAATCCTTCAGTGTTTCGATCCCTCCATGTACTTCCTAAATCTACAAAACCTTGAAAAAACAAAATCACACTGGCCCTGGACACAGCCAACTGACAGCAAAGGAAAAGTATATGCCCCTGTTCTTACCTGTGTCAGACATGGCTTGGGCACAACTGGCATCATTGCTATTGGGTACCATACAGGACATATTTGGCCGGATGTGTCCATGAGGAATGCCTTGTTGCTGTTGATGTACATGAGACAGCTGCTGTGGGTGAGTGCTTGGGTGTCCCATAGAAGGATGTCCTAGGGGAACCTGTCCACTTTGGCCCAATGGTCCACAGTTCCCCATAGCTGTGGCTTGCATCTGGTTCATCATACCAGGGAATGGAGTCTGAGGGCCTTGTGCACCAGGCTCCATGCTCTGACAGTGCATTGGGTCTGACTGACTGTGAAGCCGTTGTTGTAACTGCATGCTCTGTTGGGCCATGCCAGGGGGCATAGAACCCTCTCCAAAGTGCATCTGACTAGGGCCAACTGAAGGTGATGGCCGACTACTCCTGGCCATGTGGGAGCTCTGGTTGCTCATCGACTGAAGTAGCTGGGCCATGGAGGTGTTAGGAGGTAGACCTCCAAGCCGGGCCACTTTCCTCATTTGCTCTGGAGGAGGGCAAGTTGGCCTGGGAACACTCATATCCGGTTTCATCATGCTGAAGACCATGTTGTCATGGCTGCCAGCATTAGGAGTTTGCTTGCGCTTACGGAGAGGATCACGCTGCTGGGCCATGAGCTTATCCCGCAGAGCTGCACGTCCACTTTGGCCCTCAGGCATGGGCATTAGCATGGTCGAGTTAGGTGGTAACATGGGATTTAAAGTGTTTGGCCCTTCAACAGCCCTGCTACCACTACTTCCACCACTAAGAGAGCAAGGCATCCCACTGCCACCATTTCCGTTATTACTACCACTGGAAAGACTAGCATTTCCACTCCCCATGCCACCAGCACCTGCACCCATTCCTGTGCCAACACCCATACCAGCACCACTGCTACCACCAAGTTTGTTTTGATTTGCTAGCTGTGCTTTGGCTGCTGCTGAGAGTAGACTACTGGCAGGGAAAGAGGCAGAGTTGTGTTGGTTGAGGATCTGGTTGAGGGGCATGCCCAGTAGTCCAGGGTGGTTCTTCTGGGGCGTACTACTGCCTGAGGCTGGGGGAAACATGGAGTTGTGCTGACTGCTAATCGCATTACTAATTCCCGACAGAACCTGGTTGGGGTCTTTGTACTGATGGAGTGTGTCAGGCTTGGAAGAGGGGCTGGAAGGCATGGTGGGTCTGGGTGAGCCCATGGAGGATCTGGGTGAGCGTGGTGGAACCTTTATGCTTCCACATGGGCCCTGGGGCCCTGAGGGCATGGCAAAGCTCCCATGCTCTGATGAGGTGGAAGAGGAGCGGGATCGCTGTGGAGATGCTTCCATGCGGCCCATTGCAGGCCCAGACATGTGCACAGGGGACGTAACTGGTGAGGGGGAGATGGAGGTGGCTGCTCCATGCTGAGTCCTCTGCATGTGTCCACCATGGCCAACTGGCCCAGGCTTCACCGTTGGTAATGGAAGGTTGCTTGGCAACGGGACAATGGCAGGAGGGATGTTTACATTCATCATTGGTACCTGAGAGTGGGCATTGGGCTGGAAGTTGGATGGGCTTGGATTTGTCATGGGACATTGAATGACAGGTTTGCTGGGAATGGGGTCCAGAATTCCCAGAGGGTCCTTCTCAGAAGTCATCTGTTTTTTCTGGACCGCACATGTCGGGGGCATAACAGAGGGAGGAACAGGGTGAGGAATAGGGTGAGGTGCAGACTGGGCCTTGTGGTGAAATACTGCTCTGGTCATGTCCATGTTAGGTGAGTAGCTGACATTACAGTGTGGCTTTTTCATGATAGGGCTTTTGTTGGGGACTGGGGGGGAGAGAGGCGTGTTAGTCCTACCAGCCATGGCACAGGATAACTGGGTGGCAGCAGAACCATGGATCATGACACCAGGAGGGGACATGGGTGTTCTGCTGTTGCCATGAATTGGGCTGGGACTACCAGCTCCCTGAAAGCCACAGGGATTGCTTCGTGCAAATCCATCCGGACTACCCAAAGAGTCTGTTCTAGGGGACAGAGAGCCATCCCCATATACCTGCAAACCTGATGAAGGACTCAGCATGCCTCCAGGTCCACTGCGGTAGGGGGACTTAGGCCCTGGCTCATTACTGCCCAATCTTTGCCGGGGGTATCCAGAATAATGCTCTGGCTGCTGAGAACTGCTCATGTCTGCAGAGTAGTGTCGTGGACCTGCAGCCATCATCATCTTGAAAGGGTTCTTACAGTCAGGTAGTGTTGAGTTGGGCAGCCCATCATGGGACTTATTCCTTATTGCTCGAGGGGTTGCTGACCGCTGGATGGTAGGGGCCATGGACGTCACAGCACCTTTAAAGGAAAACGGTTTAAAGGAAAATGGGGACAAAATAGCCGTTTAATCCAGAGAATGAAAAAGAAAAAATATAATTTTAAGAAGCTGAACTTAGTAAAAAATTACACAGGTCAAAAGTACTGCTTCTAAACATTTAGTACATAACACTTGAAGCACAATCTCAATCAAAACACGAGAAGATGAACACATCATACTTGTGCCTCCACTGGGACCAGTCAACGTTAGGGAGGGGTGCGGTAACTCCATACTTTTGTGCAGAGTGGCTACAGCTATGAGCTTTCTCTTGTGGATGCAAAGCTTTGTGACATCCTCATCAGCCTTCACATCCTCTGCAGTCCTCTGTTTGACAGTGGCCCCGGGATCGAAATTAAACACCTAAGGAAGCAGTGGTTATTAAAACGTAAAATGGCTTGGCCTTGCCTGTGGTCATACATTACTATCAAAATGTACTTTCGCTAGGACTTTGCATATTAATTCACTGACCTACTTATTTCCAGAGGTAATGTAAATTCATTAATGTTTTACAAATGAAATGGGTATGAGGTGAGGATAAGATGACGACTGACCTTGGGGAGGATGAGTGGACACTCCAGGCCACACTTACAGGTGCCATCCGTGAGTAGGTAGGATTTCACCTGTTCAAGGCTGGACAGCACTGATCCACTGGGACTATAAGACAATTCATTAGTGCTACATTTGTGCCAAAATGAAGCATTCACTGTTCTAGGACTAAGCACCGTGGCTCATATCTAAAAGTATTTATTAATATTAACACCCCTATACATCCTTTACCTGATATAGATGACCCCAGGGGACTCCACCTTTCGCTGCCAGCCAATGGGCACCTGGGTAGGCGCGGGCTGCCCCTCCCCCTCCCCTCTCTCACTCTCCTTTCCTCCATTCATTTTTCTGGGTTAGCGCTTGACTCCGCTGGAGAGATCACAGGTTCTTCACTGTCCCAACACTACTTGTCATCGTGTCTCTCGGAAACGTGAGGACAGAGCGCTACAACTTTCCTCTAAAGAAGCTGGCTGTGGCGAAATGTGTCCGGGGCTGGGTGCACGTGAGGCAGGCTCACAGCGAGACCACGCCTCTGGTGAGCCTCATCGCGCTGCTACTAAATGCAGATGGGGATTCCCATGTCGGTCTCTGACCAACCAGAGCCATGAGAGTTGTGATGAAGTTCCTGGGCTACATATGCAAATCAAAAAGCACCTTAAAGTAAAAAATGCATGATTACAGTGCAAGCGCACTGCAAGTCACCGTGCAGCACGCACATTCAGCACAGCAAGAGATGACTCTCCAGGTCACAAGACTGCTCCTTCCAGAAGTGGATGATTCTCATTTTCTTTCAGGATGATCAGTTTAAATGGAAAAATCCCATCACACACTTGGCCAACATGTCAGAGCCAGTATGATTTGCATGATTACTGTGAGAAAGAAAGGAGGAAAAAAATAGGTTAGAATACTTAAACAGTTTTTGAAACTTCTTTGTAAAGGTTTAAAAAAAAAAAAAAAAAAAAAAAAGCTGTGAGGACTGGACTGTTAAAATCATTAAAGGGGCTTAGCAACAGAAACAGCATTTGTGGGGGAAAAAGAGAAAGCATCTCTTATCACTCTGAATCCTTCAGTTCTGACAGAGCTTGGTTATGGAGAGAGGAGTGCACCCTCCACACCGCATACATTTCAGCACTGGGTGAATCATCCTTGCTCTGTATTTCCTGTTGTGCATGACTAATACAGTAGAGCAGGACCAAACAGGAGGGTATAAGAAGGTATGAATCTTTGTACTCGTCACATACCTCAGTGCAAAATTAAACAGGACAGCTTTAACATGAATGATAATTTGAATTAACAATATAGATCCGATTCGCATCCGCTTTATTTTAAATGGAAATATACACTCAAAAGCAAAAATGGCAACATATAAACAGAAATCAAAACTAAAAATCTAGCCAGGTCTGCAGGAGAGTACTGTCCCTTGGAAAGTTCACAGAGGATGTTTTAGCTTCTAACTAGCAGAACTAAGGAACCTACGGCTTTTACAGATGTTAAAAAATAACAAAAAGACAAGAAAAGCTTCAGTGTATTGAATGGTGTGTTTCTGTTCAAATCCGAGCTTTAGTCTGGCAGCAGTCTGCAATATAAACTGGTTTCGCTTCTTGTGCTTTCTTCAACAGCACATGCCTGCATACAGTGTAAACACAGCCACGCCCCCAAACCCCAAAACACAGGAGCCACTCTTTGGACCACCCACACCCAATGATGTCTATTAGAGCTAAATTATAGTTTTTATTTAATATAAACACAGAGCTCAGAAGTTATGATGAATGAACCAGGACTTAAGAGCAAGTCTGAGCGTGATGTTTCCCCGGAAAACATACACAAAAACACCCAGCATACTGTACAACTCCAAACTGCACCATTATGACCCTTAAAAATAGTGTACTTGATTGATGCTGTTGAACGACACGTGCACATTTCATGCGTCGTTCTACAACATCAATTCCTAAAGTAAAATGTCTCGGTTGTTTAAACACCCATCTCCATTTTTAACACCAGTACTTTATCACGGTCATTCAAAAGTGTAGGCTGTTACATCACGTTGGGATTTACTGTAGCACACGGCAAATAGCACTGTAGCCATTAGTCTTCATGAACATGCTAAGAAAAATATGTCCAAACTCCTCTCTTTGAAAGAGTCTTTTCTACAAGTTGAAGGCTTGAAACTTGCTTTTTGTTTTATCCATACACTTGCCGCTGGAGTCACTGAGCACATCTCTGCACCATCTGAGACATATTAGTTAGAGGTATATGCAAGTATACAGGTATATGTTCTATAGGTAAAAATATATTAGATTGGTGTTGGCCAATTTGAAGCACTGAAAGTATCAAATGTTAGAGGACTGAATTGTTTATCATGTTGGAGTACTGATAAAGTATCAAACATTCATGATCTTGTGCAACTCTAATCTCAAGTTGAGCCATTTCTGCCAATGCCTATAGGTTACATGAGCTACACTAGTTGATACAATGATGTTACAAGTTGTTTTCTCTTAAAACTTTAAGTCACAACATCCTTGTTTGCTAATTAGGAAAATGGCGGCAAAAATTATTTTCCATCATCAGCCTTTTCAGCCACCTGTAAGTATAACCGGTCCGTACAGGATTTCGCTGGGTTTTTTGTGATTGTTGTGGCCAAAATGCTTGATTTGGCTTTTTTAAAAATTTGCGATGCAACTTGCGAATTTTAACCTTTTTTTTTTTTTTTTTTTACACAAAACTACTTTAATTGGCAAAACTGCAATTGTTTCACAGTGATGTTTGTTGGAGATGAGACCTTTTAGCTGTACTCATGTTCGACGCATGTGAATTGAAGAGGGCTTTGACTGAATGTTGTGTAATTTGAAAAATTCCAGGCTCCTCCGAATATTGCAGTTTGCGCTTGATTTTGCATTAATTTCTGCGATTGCAAAATCCCGGAGGGACTGACTATAGTGTGATTTAAGCCCGTTGGTTCTGTACATCACTACCGTCTCTTGGTAATTATTTAATCTCTACACTCGTTATTTGATAAAGAGATTACTCTTGTGTTTAACAGATATAACTTACTTCCCTTTTGGGTACGTTTTACCCGGTACACATGACTCACTTTAATCAGTGACTGAAAAATATTCCAACTTGTCTGAAGCTCTATAAAGTGAAATTAATAATAGGCATCAACAGTGATCCAATATGGCGTTGTGCCGATGTTGGCTGGATTTGTGTGCGCTATGTGGGAGCACGATTTTTTTTTTCCTCCCTTCAAAGCTAGACCACAATGCAGTTCTTTTTGCTATAAAATATATTCTCAGGTGATTGTATGCCTTGTACCTCCTGACAGAATAGAGGTAAAGCTTGATGCAGCTCTATGTGATAGTTGGTTGGAGAATATCTAATACTAGACACATAAAATAAACACAGCCTTAATACACTGACTAACTGAGTCCTCTCTGAGGCGTAGTTGCTATTGTTCTCAGCTGCTGGCTAATGTGTGTACTTGTGGAACTGGACTGATCCTTCATGTCTCTATGACAAAGCAGACTGAAGAGTACAAAAAATAAAATAATTCAAAAGCATTAGTCTAAACACAGCTGTTGAGAGGAAATGGATGCAAAAATGGACTCTAAAAACATAGTCCATTTCTCTTCTGAGCACTACGTACTGACGTTTGATTAAGAATATACACAAAGCCTGTTTTCTGTTGATCCTAGCCAGTGAATTAAGGGTATATTTCTCTGCTTCAACCAACAAGTTTATCAAAATCACAATCTCGATCCATTTCTCAATGTAATTTGATTTGAGAACAGTATCGAACCTGCAGCATTTGTACTAGAATGTGTCAATACTCATCGTGATTCACTGAGCTTGAATCGAATGAGCATGGATGTTGTACCACATGATCTCAAACTCACGTGACACTTGTACTGAGCAGGAACAAATTTGTCCTAAACAAATGTTATATAGTGACCATTTAATTCTTCAGTACTAAACAAACAACGACTAAATGCAGGAGTTGAAGGATTTTCATTCACAAATGGCAGATTCGTGCTCAGAAGCAAAACAGAAACCTTCGTCATAACTAATTCTATAACCAGCTGTTACTATTTGCTGGTCTCCTTTAAACTTTCGGAAAGGCAAATTGCGATCTTAGACAAATTGATTAAAGTTTCACACTAAACTATATGGCCAAAAGTTTGTGGACACCTGGCCATCACACCCATATGTCCTTGTTGAACATCTCATTCCAGATTTAGTCTCTTCTTTGCTGGTGTAATCAGCTCCACATTTCTGAGAAGGTTTTCCACTAGATTTTGTATCGTGGCTGTGAGGATGTGTGTTCATTCAGCTACAAGGGCATTAAGCTATGCGTCCACCAAAGTGTTTTTTCCTGAGCCCAGCGTATTCCCCGCCCCAGTTGTGCGCAATGGGAGCCGAGAACTGAAAAATGTTCAACTTTGGGTAAAACGCTTGTCACTTTTTACCCAGCCGTCCAATCACCGTGGAGGAGGGGCGGGACAAATACCACACCGACCGAACAACCACCCACAATATCCCAATAACCCACACAGACCGGCGGGTCTGTCCTGTCTTTCTAAGTGCTTCAGCCATCCCTTCATCCAAAGCAAGGGCTAGACCAATTACTTTACCTTGTGCCAACATTTTTATATTCAGTAATTGCCGATAAAAAACAATCTGCGAAATCAGATACTAGTAACACATTACTTCTGAGGATATTCCTTATCATACCAAAGCGTCTCAGTTGAACATAAAACAACGCTGTGCCGCTAAAAGAGCTCTCAAATGCCCCCAGCAGGGTGTTTTCAGAAGAGCATCTGGCATTTTCAACTGGCTAAAAACGCTTGGTGTACCCATGGCCTTAGTGAGATCAGGCACTAATGTTGGTGAGGAGGTCTGGGGTGCAGTCGGTGTTCCAGTGCATCCCAAATGTGTTCAGTGTGGTTGTGGGGGTCAGGGTTCTGTGCAGGACACTCGAGTTCTTTCACCTTCTTCCAACCTTAACTTAGCTTGCTTTGTGCACAAAGGCATTGTCATGCTGGAACAGGTTTGGGCCTCTTAGTTCCAGTGAAGGGAAAATTGTAATACCACAGCATATAAAAGACATTCTATACAATTGTATGTTTCCAACTTTTTGTGGGAACAGTTTGGGGAAGAACCACATATGGGTGTGATGGTCAGGTGTCTACATACTTAAACTTTTTTTCTTTTGCAATTGAGATAGCCCTCCCGGATCAGCGCCCTGACTACTGAACTACGGAGCCGCGATGCAGCCTAGTTTTGAATGTAAGAAAGTGATTAACTCATGAATGTAAATAAAACGATTTAAAGTGGTTGTGTTGTTTACCACTCTGGACTAACACCACGGACTCTGAACAGACAACCATTTTGTACGACACATACTCATCTGTCAAATCATCTTTAAACATTCCATTTTTGTCATTGACTTTTCTTTTTTTTTTTTTTTTTTTTTTAAACCAAGCCATGTCATCAGTTTCCTTATCAGACCAGAGAGGGTAAATAAAATCTATAAAAGTCTGTAAAAACTCTGCCCTTTCAGAACTAATGTCTCTAGCCCTGTAGCTAGTCTCTGGTCTCATGAGCTGCTTCAGCTTAATAACTTAAAGCCATGACAGTTCACGTTTAGAAAACTAGTATCGCTGGTACATAGCCAGTTCTTTTTAAATATTAATCAGCTCTGCTATGGTATTTTTTTTTTTTTTTTTTTTTACAAATACTCGGTCTGCTTAAATGCTGGGTCTGCACCCAGCCTGTGGTGCACCAGTTGTCAACCCCTGCTTGATACCAACCGGCGTATTATCTGACAAGTTATCAGGCTGCCTCGGCTGTGCTGCTCTTCTGAGAAACGGATAAATTCCTTCCGACTCATTTACCTGCTGTTTTCCTCTGCCAGCTGTTGCCTCTTCTTTCTTACTAACACCGTAGTCCTCATGTCTGCTCTATCAGCTTTCCATGACTGACTGGTCAAGCAAATCCTACCCTGACAAGGTAAAACTGCAGCCGTTGATCCTTTGTAATGAGTATGATAATCATTCCCATGGAGCAGGCACGCTAGTACCATTACAGTCATCAAAACTGCAGTGGACTGTACTTTATCCAACATGGTGTGAGAAACACCACAAGCGTCACAGCATTCCTTAGCATCCAATACTATCTTCCAGTAATATTCAAACAGAACGGCTGTTACAGGAAAAGAATAAACAATGTCGTGGTATGATGCGGCCTGATGTGAAGCAGAATTACTAATACCACCCTGATGTTGAGTATTTTCCTACAACAGCATGTCCATGAACTGTTTAATTCCTCTAATACCACAGCAAGTTGCCAATAATTAAAAATTTGAATCCATTGATTAATAGACTAGATATATACTAGATTTATTATCCACTTATAGTTACATGTTGTGGAACACCCTACAAATTATAAGCTCCAGTTATCATTTACATTACTAATTTACTATGGCCCAAAAACACAAGGCAGCTTGTCATGTTACTATGAAACCAAAAAGCTCAATGTGGCAGAAAACATAACGTAAAGTTGCAGCTTTATCTCTGACTGTTGCAAATTGCTGACACTGGAGACTCCTTCCCTACAAGTCTCAAACTCGTACATTGATATTAAACCTGTGATTTGTCTTGCAGCTGGAAATACTGTCAGAGATGCTGGTATAGAAAACGAATCGACCAGTTCTGATCAATCAAGAGTCAAGAATTCAACAGTGAGAAATTTCCACTATGATAATTTCATACATTTGAGATTTACAGTCATGTGAAAAAATAAGTACACCCCATGAATTTTATTTTTTTTAACCACACACATTTGGACAAGCAAACATTTGATCCTCTTTGAAACAGTGCCTATTAATAAAGGTGATACACTATCAAATGACACATAAAATTGACATTTTGTAGTAATTTTCGCAATTTAAATTAACAAAAAAACAAAACAAAAAAAAACACAACAGACCAGTCACATGGAAAAAGTAAGTACACCCCTACATTTATCACAACTTCAAATCCATAAAATTAGAATCAGGTGTTCAAGATTGGGTTTTACAGTCTTATTTATACCCCCCTCATACCTAGTGTTCCCTTTGCTATTGAGGTGTGTGGTGTCATCATGCCATCATGATCTAAAGAGTTCTGTAAGGCAGATCCTGTTGTGGATGCCTAGGAGTCCGGCAATGGATTTTTAAAAATCTTCAGATTATTTGAAATACATCATTCCACTGTTAAGGAAAATCATCTACAAATGGCACACATTTCAAACGACTGCCAATTTGTCCAAGAGTGGCCGTCCCAGCAAATTCAGCCCAAGAGCACACCGTCTCATGCAAAAGTCGTCTCCAAGAACCCCAAAATTTCCTAACAGGATCTGCTAGGAAGTCTTGCAACTGGTGGTGTCAAAGTGCATGCTTCTACAATCAGAAAGAGATTGCACAAATTTGACCTGCATGGGGACTACAGTTTGCCAATAAGCATATAGGCAAAGATCAAGCATTTTTGAATAATGTGCTCTGGACAGAAGAATCAAAAGATATAGTAGTTTGACCACAGTAACAGCAGACATGTTTGGCACAGACCAAAGACAGCTTTTCAGGAGAAGCACCTCATACCAACTGTGAAGCACGGTGGTGGAAATGTAATGGTTTGGGGTTGCTTTGCTGCCTGCTTGCATTCATTGATTTAACTATGAATTCTGCATCATATCAAAGAGTGCTTGAATGTAATGTGAGGCCATCTGTCCAAAAGTTGAACTGAAAGTAGACCTTTCAACAGGATAATGATCCTAGGCACACTAGCAAATCCACCAACAAATGGATCAAAAAGAAGAAATGGATGGTTATTGAATGGACTAGTCAAAGCCCAGATTTGAAACCCATTGAAATGTTGTGTGGGGATTTGAAACGGGCAGTACATGAAAGAAAACCCTCAAACATCTTAAACTGAAGGAAAATTGCATGGAAGAGTGGTCAAAAATTCCAACAAGCCTGGTGGACAGTTATGCAAAAGGCCTACAAGAAGTTATTTCTGCTAACTGGGACAATACTAGCTTCTGAGGCCAACTGTGTACTTACTTTTTCCACAGAAGATCACATCTGTTGATATTTCTGTTGAATAAATGATTGAAAAAGCTCATTTTCCTTGTGGCTTTGTTTAAGTATATCAACTTTATTAATAGGCACAGTTACAAAGATGCTTGTCCAAATATGTCAAAAAAGCCAACAATTTCCATGGGGTGTACGTATTTTTTCACATGTATGTTTATACTTCTGTAGAGCTGCTCTGAGTCAATGTCATTCTTAAAAGTGCTATACAAATATTTAATTGCATTGAACAGAGCTATGGTATAAGATGACGTAATAATGACTGTGATATACAATGTCACGATATAATTTTCTACAGATATTACAGAATTTTCTCTTAGATTCTAGTTGTATTTCATGTCCACAAAGTTAAAAAT